>CABHPP010169535.1:914-14520 GCA_902168425.1 Peromyscus attwateri | reverse complement strand
ATCCACATGAAGGAGGTGTGACTTGAGGAAAGAATGAAGGAGCTTAGGCTTAAGAAGAAAATGAGGAACTGGGTAGAAACCAGTGTGACCATCTAAGCAGGAGATGGTGGGGTTGTGGCAGGGGTGGCGGAGAGGAGGACGGGGAAGTAACTGACAGTAGAACAGACTTCATCCTGTGAGCTGAGAAGGGCCAAGCCAGAAGGGCTCACCAGAGATGAAGGAACTTCGAGGGTGGTGGTACTTTATTCCTGATGGATTGGGAACCTTTTAAAATGTTGTTCCTAAGCTTTTAATATGAAAAGGAATCAGTTTCTCTGTGATGGAGTTACCCCATGCTCCAAAGACAATGCGAGAAAAACAAACTCATAACTTCTTTCTCCAGACTAAAGGGTATGCAAACCCCACAGCAGAAGAGAGCCCACACGCTGCCCCGCTTAACTCTGGTGATCTGCCTGTGCAGCTCTGACCTCCTGTAACATGATCTCACACAGGGAAGGCATGCCGTGCTGATAGACAGGTATTAGGGTCAGGATTAGCATAATATGCACCAGGATTATATCCTTTAGTGTGTGCAGGTATGCCCACATTTACACACGTTACCAAAGTAGTGAAGAAAGAAAGAAAAGAAAACGATGTCAGAATAATCATCATTGAGGTTGCATTCGTTTGTGCCCGTTTTCCAGTGAATGTTAGTCTTTTAAATTAAGCTGCAGACAATGTCAAAGAACCATAATGAGAATTTTGTTTTCTTTAAGAGAAAAACTATTATGCAGTAATAAAAAATATATTTCCTTTAAAAGAAAAGTATCTTGAGTTAAATTTTGAAAAATATTCAATGGTATAAACCATTAGAAAACAGTTGCCTGCCAAGCCAATACTCTTCCAAACATTCCCAGGGTCATCAAACAAGGTTAAGAGGAGACTGCAAAAGTGTGAACACTGAGTGCAATATGACATTCTGGATGCAACCCTACAACAAAACCTGGACCAAGGAAAAGAGCAAACAAATACTCTGCAAACTCTCCCAGGTCTGAGGTTTATCGACTCATGTGTGTCTTTTTATACAATGACTACTTTAAATGATATGTTGGTTTTTAATTTCACATGTCAAAATCTTGGAGATGTGTTGCCAATGTGCTAAGTATCTCCTTCTTTCTATAATAATTTATTGCAGAAGAGGCCCTCTGGCAATTATGCCATAGGCACAGGCAAAACAGGGAACCCAAAGCATTTATTGAAGAGAAAACAGCATTTATGCAACTTATTAAAGTTAGGCTCTGTTTATATGCTGAGTGATTCTGAACCATAGGGGACTGCCAATATCTGGCTGCTGTTTATATTTGAAATATGGTTCAATCTAGCGCATGCGAGGAATGAGCTGCTTCGCCGATGGGCAAGTCTCCAGTCTCCAGCTGGCTCCCCTGCCAACCCGGGTTTACTGCAGGCCACTAATGAGTAGCCACTCAGAGTGGTGAACTTGGTTAAAAAGATTCCATAGGTTATGTTTTCACCTCCTTCTGTCTTCTCCCCCTACGGCACCTACAACCCCAGAATAAGCAATCTAACTCTGGCAGGATTGGAAGAACCAAGTGGGGCAGACTTCCTTTGTGACGCCCAAGAAATTAAGCAAAGTCTACGCAGATCTGGGATGATTTTTATTGATGCCTAGGAAAGCCTTTCTCCTCGCTGGGCTATTTAAGAATTACCTATTGTTTGTGGAGACAGAAGAAGGGCATGAGATTTCCTGGGGGACCTGGCAGTTGCAATCAAGACTACAGAAACCTTAGGGAATGAGGGTCTGGAAAAAGTATTTGGTTTGTTAAAAGGGTCCCGCGCCCCGCGTTTGACCCGCGTCGCAAAGTCCTTAGTAATAAGGCAGTATTTTATCCTTGCTTCCTCTCGCCCTCCTTCCCCCTCATTCCAATTCCTGACTTTTTTTTTTTTTTTTTACCCCCTAGAGTAGCAGCCACAGAGCATGGGGTGAGAAGTCGCTGGAAGGACAAGTTGACAGATAGGACTTGGGTCGCTGGGTCACTGCGAGGCGTCGTGATCTGGACTCAGACAGAGCGATTTCCTCGGTGATTTTAATCTTTTCGTCTGTTCACACGTCATGCCACCTGGACATAATGCAGAAAAATCTGGAGGCTTAACAAAGTTTTCCCCTTGCCCTAAAGCTCACCCAGGGAATAGGGGAGGAGGGAAGGAAAGAGAATTAACCCTTTCCCTGCCTTCCTCAGCCAGGGCAGCAAACCTGGCCTCACCTTCCTGACAACAATTCCAGGTCTCTGAATAATGAGGTCCTTGTCTTTATGGACTTTGTAAATAATTTAAGTTGCCCCCCCTTTGCTGCCCAGGTTTTGATTGACTTTCAAATCTCTTATGGTACTGGAGGTGGGGTGCAAAGAGAAAGGATGTTGAGGAAAAGGACTACCAAAAAGGAAAATATTAATATCTTCTCTATCACTGTGGCCAAACAGTTTGCTTGTCTGACTTCCCCATAAGGTTCTGAGCTATTTCTGACCAAGAGTGTTGATGCTTAGCATTAGCAGATTTCAACGAAGTGGATGCCAGCATTCCAGAAAAATGATTCCTCAGAATTTGATGGAACTAGGTATGAGGTAAGAGCTAAGAGAGAGCTGAGTGGGTCATGTGAGGAAGAGGTGCTCCTCTTCCAGGTCTCACCTGCGGGTAGAGGTAGAAAGAGAAAGGCCACTGTGGGGATGCCTGAAATCTAGGCATTTACAGGAAAATGGCTGGACCGGGAACCATTCAGTGAAACAAGCCAGACTTGGAAAAAAAAAACCTCATTTTTTCTCTCATATGCAGAATCTGGATTTAATTTTATAGATACTTGTTTATATATCTACATACACGTTGAGGGGGGGGTCTCAATGGAGGAGGCAGAACATGAGAGAAAGTGGAATATATGTAACTGGAAAGCAGAGAAGGGATTATTTAGAAGAGGAAGAGGAGGGTAATGTATACATGTGGGGTCAGGGGGATGAGAACAATGTAATAATATGTATATAGGAAAACATCCTAGTGAGACCTAATGCTCTTCACAAAAACATTACATGGCATTAAGCAGTGGAGCAACTGCTACCCATGTTCCCAAGAATGGCTGCCATGCTTCTTGTTAACCTGTCTTGGTCATCTGCTTGGATGTCAGTGCCAGGCTATAAAATTCATAGAGAGTCTGTCTGCCCATCACATCTCCAATGTGTCTGAGTGATAGTGGAGCATTTTAAATATCCACTTATTTACCCAGCATGATCTGAGCACCTACCATTGCCAGGTACAAACCAGACAAAAAAGGATGAAATGAGCAGAAAGTTAGGCTCTGCATTGTCAAGTTCCCATTCTCGTAGGGGAGACGGACAAGGAAAAGAAGATAAGAACAGTAAATTTGTCTGTAGATGCAATCCTGGTGCGTAAGCTCCCAGGAGAATATGGGGGGCCTATTCTACCGGAAAGACTAGGAATGCACTAAGAAGGCACGGCAGTATAAACTGGAAGCCATGCAAGCCTGTCAAGAAAACATCACAGCAGCATCTGATCAGAGGCAGCACCCTCACCAAGGGTGAGAGGGGACAGACTGAAGAAGAGGGGAATGGCTCCCCAGAGCTTGCCATCACAGTGTACAGCCCCGGGGGATCAGAAGGGGGAAATTCCCTCCATGGTTCTGGCATCAGTGATTGAGTTCTTACTGGTATGATGCACCAATGTGGAAAAAGTAAGAAAGAAAGGAGGCCATATTAAATGCCATGGTGTTCTAGATGTGTTAATTATTCAGTTACCAATTTAACCCTGCTGGCTTAAGTTGTTCCCATCGCTTGGCTTTGAGTAGATGATGCTTATTGTGCAGCCAATTGACATAACTACATTTAATTAAGGTGGGCATGGAAGTGCAGCTCAAGTTCTCATACTGAAAGTCTTCTACTTTCCAGTGTGTCACCTCCGCATGGAGTACAGGTGAATGTCCCTCTCCCAGCATAGACACCATGGGTCACGAGATATGAATGAGATCACGTAGCTAAAGGCTACTCAGAAGTGGGTAGTGAGATAGTGCTGTGGGGTGTTCTTCTGTACACTGTGAATATGTGTTGCTCTCGTTGGTTGATGAATAAAGCTGCTTTGACCTATGGCAAGACAGGTGGGGAATCCAGGCAGAGATACAGAAGAACACGGGTGAAGTCTGGCAGACACCATCCACCCGCCCAAGGAGCAAAATGCCAGCAGCCCAATAACTCCACAGCCATGTGGCAGTACATAGATTAACAGAAATGGGTTAATTTAAGTTGTAATTGCCTGAGCCATCGGCCAAACACTTACAATTAATATTAAGCCTCTGAATGATCATTTTATAAGGGGCTGTGGGACCAGGTGGGATGTAGAAAAGCCTCTGGCTACAAGATAGGGCAAATCCACAAGTCCTTCCAGGCCAAGGATTTGGAGGGTACTTTACTACAGTGGTTCTCAACCTTCCTAATGCTGTGACCCTTTAATACAGTTTCTCATGCTGTGGTAACCCCCAGCCATTAAATTATTTTTGTTACTACTTCATAACCTAATTTTGTTAGTTATGTATCATAACATAAATATTTTTGGAGATAGAGGTGTGTCGAGACCCACAGGTTGAGAACCACTTCTTTAGCCCTTGAAGCAGGCCTGACAGAAGGCTAATGAAAATTAAAAACACCCACCAAATTGGAGTTAGCAGACATGACTCATGAAAACACTTCTCTGATGAGATTGGCCAAGTGGTATAGCTCTGAGGAAAGCCATCAGCTACATCTGCAAGGAGCTTTCCAGAAAGAGGAAAACTACAATTAGTTCCTCAGTCACGTGACTCCAGCTTGCACAGGTGGTAGCCCTAGGTCTTGGCCACATTCCAGTTTGGGTAATTCCATTCCTCTTCTCATTATTCTGGCTTCAGCTCCACTGGGAACATCGCCTTCTTTTCCTGTCCTACATTTGGAAGCTGCCATGGCTAGAAGAGAGACTACACTGAGTGCATTTCCCCCCTGTTTTCTAATGAGATGATTTTTCTTGTCTAGACAAGGAAAATTAAGGAAACCGACTTCTAGACCGACTTCCAGATAGCTAGCTTATTTTTAGAATCTAGCCCCTAGACCTTTCCTCACTAACCAGGTAAATTAGTGAATCGAATAACTGTAGAAACTGTTCTGTGGAGATTACAGAAGCAAAGAGGGAATTGCTAGCCTTTCAAGCAGACCACAGAAACTCTGAAGTGACCAGGCCACAATGGAGGGTGTAAAAACTGAAGACCTCCAGATCTAAATACCACGTTATTTGAAAAGTGAAACACATTGTTTATAGGTCAACAATTTTAGTCCCTAATAGTTGAAATCTTAAATTTGACAGGCTAAGAGTAAGTAGGTAGGACTTTGAGAGATGGAGTCTATAGAGTAAGCTGAAGATCAACCTGCATCAGGAGCTACCCCCAGCCTTGTACCAACCCTGTGCCTCTGTTCCTGGTTGCTTCCTCTTCTGGCTTTGAAAACTTGCATTATGAAATCATGGTTTCTTTGCTTTCCCAACAAGCTTCTCCTCTATCTCTTAGGACAAAGTCTATCATCTACATTCAGTAGAATGCTGAGACTTTGAATTCAAAGACCTGAGACCTGGGGAGATAGCTTAGTGGGTAAAGGGCCCATCGTCAAGCAGAACAGGAGTTGGATTCCCCTAACCCACATCGAAACCCACCCTAGGTATGAGTCTGGTCCTGATCCTTCCCCTTAGTGGTAGAGAGACCCGAGAGAGAAAAGAACCTTTGTTTGGTAACAAACCGGAGGCTGCTAACTTTATTCAATCTAAAACGTTTAATGACATTCAAATTTAAAATCTAGAATTTAAAATTTGTAAATAAGAAAGTGTATTAACTCCAGGATACTACTCTCTTGGACACTAGCACCACCACCTCCAGTTATTACAATGCTATTTTCTGCAACTGAGACTCTTCCCACCCCAAACACAGTCGATGAGGCAAACCAGCACCCAGTTGAGAAGCTTGGGCTTCTGAAAATGGAATTAGTTCTGATTAGAGTCATTTTGGAAATAGTGTCACACACAAATTCTTTAGGAATGCTAGGCTTAGATCTTTTGGGATTAAAAACTTGCTCTGTCTGTAACTTTGATAACGGGCAAGGCTTAGCTTCCTAACCTGTAACATGGGAAAGTAACAAGTGTTTCCCTGGCAGGGTCCATGGCTGTAACTAGGATGAGGTCAAAGTTCCAGTGACAACTAAGTATTCAGGTGGCTCCAGAGAGGAGCTCCCTTGTCTGTCTAAGTCTTTGAGGACCTCCGGGTATACTTTCGAGGAGGACTTCATCGCTTCTCTCATGGGACACAACTTTCTTTATTACCTATTTTGCTAACTCTAAGATCGCAACGCCGAAAACATTGCTCCAACTAGCAAGTGCATTTCCTTGATGTTAGCAGTAGGACTATGAACTCCGGTGGCCCCCTGACTAAAACTGTACCGAATGGGAATAAAAGGCATGTAGAAGTTGGAGGTACGAATTCATTATACACTCTGAGTTTTCAAAAATGTTTTGTGTCCTAAGTGAACGACACGTGAGAAAACCTCCTTGCCCACATTTTCCACAAAGGAAAAATTTTGAGTGACAGCTCTGTGTTGATAATTCAACTTTTAGTGGAGTTCCCAAAGGATTTCCTGTTTGGGCATGTAGAGACTTCCTTCCAACATAATGACACAATTGGAAGTGACAGAACTCAGCCATGTGACAGGGAGGGAATCAGGATGAGGTCACAAAAAGAAGTCATGTTCAGCTGGGAAAGGGATACAAGGAAGGGCTCTCACATCAACTCTTCACCCCAGTTTCCCGAGTCTTTAACTCTTTCACTTGCAATAGTATTTGGTTCACAAACTTTGGCATTCACCTAGAGAGTAAATCATTTGTACCTCTGAATTTCAAAGGAAGCTCCTTGCTCTAGTCTTGTAGCTGTTCTCTGGTTGGGGTTTGAGCCCAAATGAGAAATTCCCACCCTGATGACAGCAACAGGGTCTATACCATTCTGTAATCTCAAGCAGAACAACTGTGGCTAGAGGAGTCCCTGAGCAGGGGCGAAAGAACTCTATAACTTGAACACTTCCCAGCTCAATAGCCAAATCTGATAACTGAAATAAGAACTAAGGAATTTGACTCAATTACCTAAGGTAGATGTCATCAAATTATGGCTCACAAATCAAATCCAGCCTGTTGCATCTTTTGATAATTAAAGTTTTATTGGAAAAGTACTAACACTTGTTTATATATTATCTCTGTCTGTTTCATCCTACAAGATCTAGGAGAGATGCTGCAGCAAAGACCATGTGACATTAAAGCATGAAACACTTTCTGTCTCATACTCTAAGGGAAAATGTGTTGACTCTTGACCTAAAGCCACTCCAACAGGCAGAAAACCTGGAAGTCCCGTGAAAGTCTTCTTAATCCTGATCCAGGAATTTACCTCTTGCATCACACACCAACATACAAAAATAGCAAGGAAACGGAAAAAATACAACATGCATAAATACTTGGAGCCCTGCAAATAAAAGAGTTGACTAAACCTGAATATTTCTATTGTTTTTATTGCTTCTCTAATCAATACCAGAGGACTCATGTAAAGCTGGCAGACCTACACTGAACTTTAACCAGGGTAGATAATTGGAGATGAACTCTGTAGTTCACTCCTGTTCTCCACGGCCTTCGCATCTGCATGTCTAGATAGCTGCCACTCTGCTCATCACACTTGCTATTGTTATGTGTTCTCTTTCTTGTGCCTTTTGTAGAAAGAGGGGGGGAGAAGCCCTGTTTAAGGATCATTCAGCATCTTAATAAGTGCTTCATGAAGATTAAGTAGCAAGGGCATTTAAAGAACAAACCACAGCCAGCGAACTTCATAGCCTCTTGCAGTGAAATTTCAAATTAGCAGATGAAAGGGAAGCAAGGATCTTATATCTCTGCCGTTTTGTAAAAACACTTGAGACAGGATCACTCACAAAATGCAAGTGGCAAAGTCATTTTCCATCAGCCTTTGCCAACTCAAAGGGACTTCAATATTTCCATCCAGACTGAAGGAAGAAGGATGATAAAGGACAGCCAGAAGAGTTTGGGCATAGAGGTGGCACTTCTGTGGTTAGTAAATGATATCAGCGGTGACCTTGAGCAGAGCACACTAAGGTCATGATCATCAAATATGTGGAAAATGCTCAAATATATAACAAAATCTTATGGAAGGTCAAGTAAATAGGAAAAAGGAATTAAATAAAGGTAGATATATGGACCTAGTGACAGCAAATGACAATCTCCAGAGACAAATAAGTAAACCAAAAGCTGACCATTAAAACAGCTCTTCCAATTTCAGACATTAAAACTGACTGAGCAGCCAAAATATTCAACCAGAAGTTCAAGTTACTGTGAGGGCATATGAAAAATTTAGGGGCGCTCATCCCGATTCCAACAGTGAAGATGAAAAGTTGTGATGAGAATGTCAGGTTTGCAGTTTAACATTAAAAGACAGCCATTCATTTATGTATGCATTCATTCATTCACGCATGCAAAGACGATTTGCACCAAGAGCCTATTTTACATTAAATACCAAAGAAGAGAACAAGCATGAATCCTACCCTCATGGAGCTCCCTTTTCTCTCTCTTTCCCCCCAGCTCCCACAAATACTTCTTCAGGAGCTGATTAGCACTACAAAGTAAAGAAAGCAAAAAATGCAACATATAATAATCAAGGAGGAACAGACATGCTATGCTACATGGAATGGCAGGTGAGGTTCTGAGAGACAGAATTTGATTGGAGAAAGGATGTCCAGGCAGAGGAACAAAGGGCAAGGATCCTAAAGTAAGAATGCACTTGACATTTGGGGACCAGAAGGAGGAACATGAAGGACAGAAAGAAAGAGCCTGGGAGCCAAGGCAGGCAGGTAGCCACAAAAGACAATAGTAGCTTATAGGTTGGGAAAGGGATTTGTGTTTTATGCTTATTAAAATGAGGAACTTTCTTTAAAAGACTCTGGTTGTCCTGGGCAGCCAAATAGAAGGATGGAGGCCAGTTGGGATGTTACTATACATTATGAGAGGCATAATGATCTAAGGACTGGTAGATGCAAGCCATGGTGAAATGAGTGGATTACAGGATTATTTAGAGATGTATCCGCAGGGTGTTATCACTGGTGTGGATGCAGGAAAGAGAGGTAAAGAGTTAGAGATGTAGACATGCCTTGCAGGTTTTGGGCCTAGTGAGGATAAGCTACATTGCTCTTTACTGAATGAGAAAAACTGAGAAACAAGACATATTAATGAAAAAACAAACAAACAAAAGCAAACAAGAAAACCAAGAGTTTGAATTATCCCTGGTCCACAAGTAGCAAGACACCCACATCATGTTCCTTCACTTGGTACATCCAGGCATTCCCCATCTTGGGTCCCTAACAGATCCCCAGGAAACAAAGTTTATGCCATGACAACCAGCAACAAGGACTAGCATTGTGTTCAAGAAATTTCTAAAACCATGGACAGGGAGCCACAGAGCCGAAATTCTCCTGCCTCCACTGCTAACATGACAGCTGTTGTAATTGTTGAAAATGTTAGCTTAAAAAAATTACCAGCCCAAGGAGTTTGGTTTGGGTCACACTACATCAAAAAGCAGATGTGATGGGCCAATGTAGGGAGGAGGGGAGAAGAGCAGAGAAGGATGGGGAAGATGTTAATTTGTGGGCTGCATTTAGAAAGTAGATTGATGAGTGGGTGGAAACCTATTGTTCTCCAATTCAGAACAAAAATAGCAAAATAAATACTGTGAGACTGCGGCTTGTCACGATGAGCAGGTCACCTTCTTTTGTTGGATCTTTAATTTATCTGTTAAATGTAAGTTATCCTTTGAATAACTTTTCACACTTTCTATTTTTAGTATTTTTAGAGAGAGAGTCTAGGTTCTGGCCACTCCCACTCCTTTATCTCCTTCCAGGACACATTGCCCACCCCTACGAGGTGTGTGTTGATGGATGAGAAGGATCTCTTTCAAGACATTCAGTTTAAGAGGCAAGCTCTGGCACTGATGAGAATTAGAACTAAGAGAGTGAGATCAAATCTACCCTCATTTCCACAAGAGTATTAAAGCCGCTCTCTGGAACTCTGGAGCCCTCTGAAGCTCTAGGTATTTGCTTGATACAGGTACTCTGCTACGTACAAAGCTAGGCAGCAATCCTAACCTCTTCCCACTGGATTCTAGCAGTAATGCCTCTGCCCCTACTAGCTGTGACAGTTAAAAACATCCCCAGAAATAGCCAAATGTCCCCCAGGGGCACAAAATTGTCACTGGTGGGGAATCACTGATCTAAGATAAGCAGGACCAAAAAGTTCTGCTTTCTTGTATGAATGAAACTTCACCCTGGGCAGCATGCCCTCTGATACAGGAATCTACCAACAACAGGATTTGCCCCGATATAAATTTCCTTCCATAAGATTATGAGAGACATAGTTTACTTGTACATTAGCATATCCAGCTGCTGGTCTGCTTTTGCCTGATATTTCAGTTAATTCAGTAGTTTGGCATAAATAACACCCAGTCAGCTGAAGGCTGAAAACACCATAAACAAACAACTCCTTAAGCCCATTGGGCTTTTTTGGTGTTTTTCTTTTGTTGTTGTTGTTATTGTTTTTGTTTTTGTGGTGTGTGTGTGTGTGTGTGTGTGTGTGTGTGTGTGTGTGTGCATGTTTTCAAGTACACACCATGTAAACCACTTCTAGCTTGCAAGGAAACGGGGTGAAATTAGCCAACCCCGATGCCATTACTTAAATTGGCCCATTAAAAATGAGCTGTGAGTGAAATACAGCTTTATTAAACAGATGAGATTGCATCAGAAATGATGAATCATGAAGTTTCTTTTCAGTATTACAATGGCATGCGACCTTTTAAACTTTAATCATTCACCTCAGAGTCTGAACTGTCGTCAGGTGTACAGGCTTCTTGCTGATTGCATTAACATGAGGCAGCTGGGGAGCTGTTGGTGACAATTCTCCACAGGCTGTAGCTAGCATGGATCAGTGACACAGAGACAGCCCAAGGCCTGTCTGGAATGGGAATGTGGCTGCTTCTGTCAGGGTCTAGACATGCTCAGGGAGAAACGTATAGTGCCTCCATATTGTTTGAACTTCCAGACCCTGAAAAAGGGTCCATCACATAATAGAGACTCCAAGTGTTTCCTGAGTAAGTCTCTGAGTCCGAGGTATTGGGATAATCTGCTGCATTTGGACAGGGCTTCCAGTTCAAAAGAACACAGGCAGTAAATGAAAGTCTTTGACTCCAAACTTCTAGTTCGTTCCATTGTGGATCCCAAACTGTAGCGTGCTGTCAATGAAAGCACAGACTCAGCTTCTGTCCCAGTGCTTCCGTGTGCTAACTGAAACCTTTCACAAGACATTTAAGGCCCTCCCACACATGTGTGGTCCTCATGGGCTGTTTGTGAAGGAGTGTTGAGATGATGAATGTACCCAGCTTAGCATGATGGATGGTATGGTGTGAGCGCCCAACAAACATGATTTATAATTATTCATAGTGTCATAAAGATGTCCTATGGGACAACATAGAGCTGGTATCTAGAATTCTCTAGTAGACCTGGACAGCACTCTAACTTCATTCAGGCCCCAATTAATCTATGTTTACCATTCTTTCTTTGTTGTAGTTATAAGGAAGCCAAATAAGGGACCACTAGTCAGTCATGATTCACAACCCTGAACTAGGAGGGTCCTACCTCTGTGCTTTGTGATCATTTAATGCCTGTTTGCAATGGGAGGAAATTATGGAGAATAGCAGATGAGTACACAAATAGCTACCATCCAATTAGCCAGACCCTACTTCAATGGTTCCTAAACTTCTCGCTGGTTAAAATCACCTTAACATTCTGGTTACATTTTAAACCACATTGTATCAAAGTTCCTAGGAAAGGACAAAGGAATCATTACTGTTGGAGAGTTTCTGGGTAATTCTACAGTTCAGAGAAGTTTGAAGGTAACTGTCTTAGTTATCTCATATGAACCACAGGAATCTTGTAGATTCAACTCCAGTAGGCACCTCTATAAATGTCCCATGATACTGTATCCACTTGAACAGAATATGACCATAGACCATCATATATGTCACCCAAGAACTGACAAGTCACCTGTGGTAGAACTAGTAAAGCCTATAAATTGGTTATATTTTTGTGTGCTTTGACTTTTAAACCAGTTTATAGTTTCCAAATGATTAAAATGAAATAAGTCTGAACTTCAACTTAAATTATGGAGTTGAAGGATGCTAACATTCATCTCACACAGCCACAAAGACAGGGGTTCTTCTGTCCATTTGTGTGTCCTGTCTTTAGTGTCTAGAATGTCTCAGGCCATTCTTGGTCTCTGTACTCCAGTCAGAGTGAGTTTTTCAATTCATCATTCCATGACTCAATTTCCTCATCTGTTACATGGCAGTACCAACACCCAATATGATTCCAAGAACTAACACCCAATGATTCCAAGAACCAACACCCAATATGATTCCAAGAAGGAAGAAAGTGCTTCCTTTGAGAATGCACACCTGACGGGTACTAACGGCAGCTGACTAGAGTGCCAAGGCTAGGGTTGACTTCATCTCCCAGAGATTCCGCAGAGAGAGAAATGCTACTCTGCCCTGGGAGCTTTGTGACTGATGCGGTGGCTTGTGTGGAAAGGCCTTGTAAAATACACATTCTAGGCTGGAAAGACCATTAAGCAAGTGAAAACACTGGATTCACAAGCCCGATGCCTTGAGTTTGGACCCTCAGAACTTGCATACAAGCCAGAGGCAATGGTACAATTTTCTAATCCCAGCACACCGCTCTGAGAAGATGGACAGTGGAGACAAAACCATCTCCTGAGGCTCATGGGCCGTCAAGCCTGGCTCACACAACGGCAAAGAGGCCCCATCTCAATCAGGATGCAAAGGCAAGGTTCTACACCTGCTGGTTGTCCTCTGACACCTGCAGGTTGTCCTCTAATGCACACTGTGGCACTTGAGCTCCTGCACCTACATGCATGTGCGTACATACAGAGTTAGAATAGGTATACACGCCTACACAGAAGTAAACTGTTTCAGACAGGATAAAGGGAAGGCTCAGTTAATGCAAAACAAATTGTGCAGCACCTTTTCTTTAAAAACGTGTCCTTCTAAGAAGCAAAGAGCTGGAGAGGCCCACAGAAATCCACAAAGATGCCCCCACAATAAACTGCTGGCAATAGTCGAGAAATAGCCTGATTTGACCTACCCTGGTGATAAGATGGCCAAACACCCTAATTGTCGTGCTAGAAACCCCATCCAGTGACAGAGGGAACTAGATGCAGATATCCACGGTCAGGCCCTGGGTGGAGCTCCGGGAGTCCAATTGGCAAGAAGGAGGAGGGTTTATGTGAGCAAGAGTTGTTGGGACCAGGGATGGGTGGAATACAGGGACAAATGGCCAAACTAATAGAAACACATGAACTGTGAACCAATGGCTAAGGGGCCCCCAACAGGATCAGGCCCTTTGAATGGGTGAGACAGTTGATTGGCTTGATCTGT
>CABHPP010169534.1:0-25716 GCA_902168425.1 Peromyscus attwateri | reverse complement strand
GTCTGGCAGCCTGGGGTCAGTAAACTTCCTTAGGGCAAATCAGCTGGGCACCTATCATTCTTCCAGAATATGGACACCAAGAAAGTCACTTAAGAGCTTAGGGATTCATAGACAGATGTGGGCTTGAAATTTCCCCTACTGTGTCTATGAGAAAGAGTTTGTTGAAAGTAGGTGTGGTGTGATTAGTGGCTTGCCTGAGTTCCAGCAGTCACTATCTATTAAACACCAATCAAGAACCAGTCTTTCCTAAGAACACGTGGATCCTACTTAGGCTCTAATAGCTGCCATTATTTTTTATTTGATAATACCATTCAGTTCTACATATCAGCCACGGATTCCCTTGTTCTCCCCCCTCCCGCCTCCCTCCCCTTCTCCTCCCCCCCCCACTCCCCATTCCCGCCTCCTCCAGGGCAAAGCCTCCCCCAAGGACTGAGATCAACCTGGTGAACTCAGTCCAGGCAGGGCCAGTCCCCTCCTCCCAGGTCGAGCCAAGCGACCCTGCATAAGCCGCAGGTTTCAAACAGCCAACTCATGCAATGAGCACAGGACCCAGTCCCACTGCCTGGATGCCTCCCAAACAGATCAAGCCAATCACCTGTCTCACCCATTCAGAGGGCCTGATCCAGTTGGGGGCCCCTCAGCCATTGGTTCATAATTCATGTGTTTCCATTCATTTGGCTATTTGTCCCTGTGTTTTATCCAAACTTGGTCTCAACAATTCTCGCTCATATAGACCCTCGTCTTTCTCGCTAATTGGACTCCCAGAGCTATCTCGCTAATTGGACTCCCAGAGCTCCACCAGGGGCCTAGCCGTGGATCTCTGCTTCCAGATCCCTCAGTCATTGGATGGGGTTTCTAGCACGACAGTTAGGGTGTTTGGCCATTCCATCACCAGAGTGGGTCAGTTTGGGCTGTCTCTCGACCATTGCCAGCAGTCTATTGTGGGGGTATCTTTGTGGATTTCTGTGGGCCTCTCTAGCACTTTGCTTCTTCCTATTCTCATGTGGTCTTCATTTATCATGGTCTCCTATTCCTTGTTCTCCCTCTCTGTTCTTGATCCAGCTGGCATCTCTCGCTCCCCCAAGCTCTCTTTCTCTCGACCCTTGCCCTTCATTTCCCCCACTTATGTCCAGGCTGTTCATGAAGATCTCATCCATTTCTCCGTCATTGGGCGATCCCCGTGTCTTTCTTGGGGTCCTGTTTTCCAGGTAGCCTCCCTGGTGATAATTGCCATTTTGAAAGACACGAAACTCTTGAATTTCTTGAAAAAAATCAATCCTACCATTCTATTGTGAGAAAAGTCATTAGCAATAGTAACAAAATCCCTAAAGATGCCTAACCTGGATGAAGATGTACATCAAGTCTGAGTGGTACTAGTGGTTTAAAAAAATCAAACAAACAAAAACACAAGCAAACATAGGGTTGAGCTCCAGTGATTCACATTTCCTTGTATCTATGTCTTTATGTAGTCCCTTCCCTGAGTGCTGGAGAAGATCCCTGGGACTTGTTCCTGAGGATTAGTACAGTACATCATAAATATATTCCCCACAGCTACTTTGTGACTTGCTATACTGGGGGAGACCCTGGTATGAAGGAATTTCTGAGCTTCTAAGGTGTGAGGGTGCTCTTCAGAAAATAACCACAAAAAGTCAGGGCCTTTAATGACTTTGAAGATTCCTAGAAAGTACAAGGCAAGGGTTTGGTCACTGGCACTGGGATGGATGGATGGATGGATGGATGGATGGATGGATAAAGAGTCAGTAGCAATGCCACCATAAGAATAAATCCTACCAACAACATGACTGACCCTGAAAGTGACTTCTCCTCTGATGAGCATACAGACCAGAACAGACTATGTGCCTTCGGTGGTCAATTCCGAGGCCACCAGAAGGTTCAGCTGGGTGATTCCAGGCTCCTAAATCACAACACACTGTGAAATGATAAATGTGTTACTGTAAGTCTCTAAGCCTGTGGTAATTTTACTATATAGCAATGGAAAATCATTATAAGATGGAGTAAGGCCTGGGGCCAGAAGCTTTTCAGATTTCAGATTTTCTTTTTAAGTTTGGGAATAATGACATAGATTTTTTTTTTTACCAGTTGATGATCCCTTCTCTAAAATTCTAAAATCCAAAAATGTTCCAAAACCTCAATGTCAAGCAGCCCTCAAGCTTCTTCAGATTTTGTGTGTTGTAGATTTGGGGTCTTTGCATTAGGGATGATCAAGCTATGTCACAGGCTTCCTCCTGTTTATCACTCTCTTCGCTCTTGGATCATCCCTCCTTGCATCTGTCAATAACCACGTGCCGCCCATCTTCTCGGGACTCCCTCCTTCTTACACCTCACAGCACCACCTCAGTGTTCCTCCATTGTGCTTGTTTCTGTTGTGCTCGCTCCAGCCCCTCCCACTCACCCATTGTTGGATACTGGATTTCAGACCTGAAAAACTGGCCTGTTCCCATCTCCTTTTGCATTAGTTTCCATTGTAACTGGAAGAAATTGCCATGATCTACTACCTTAAAACCACATAAATGCCTTATCTCAGAATTGTAAGGTCAGAAGTTCAAAATGGGTTGTGTGGAACTGACATAAAGGTTTCAATGGGGGTTCTCTTGCAGCTTGAGGGAAGAATCTGCATCCTGGCTTCTGCAGGATGTCTGAACTCCCTGGTTTATGGCCCCATTCTTTCCACAAAGATGAGCTGTATCCTATAATATTACACCTGCCTTATTATCTTTCTCTTCTGTTTCTCTCTTGTATTTTAAAGGCCTTTTGTGGTTACATGGAGTGCATCAGCTATTCCAAAATAACTTTCTTATCCAGATCAACTGATGAGTAATTTTAATTCCATCAGAAATTGCAATCCCCTATTATCTGGCCAGCCTGTAATGTCTGAGAAGTAAAATGTAGACATCTTTGTTGGGGCAGAGAGAGCTTAGTGGGTAAAGGTGCTTGCCCTCAAGCCTAACAACCTGAGTTCAAGTCCCCGAACCCACATGGTGGGAGGAGAGAACTGACTCTTGTACATTGTCCTCCCACCTCCATAGAGGTACACACCACACACACACACACACACACACACACACACACACACACACACACACGCACGCATGCACACACACACACACACACACACACACACACACAAGTAATAAATGAAGATTATTTTGAGGGGATTTTTTTTTTTAGCATAGCACAGTTTGTGAAAAATGTTTTAAAAACAACCATTGAGGTTTTGTGACACTAATCACTGATAGTAGTTTCTAGAAAGAATTAATGTGCCCAAGGAAACTGGTTCCTTAAAGAGATTTCTATAAAATACAAAGAACTTCCAGCTATAAGAAATAACCCCCTAGAAGGCAAAGGATTCTCTAACACTGGGACAAGACTAGAAGAGAGACACACTTTATGCAAGAAGACATTTAATGGCTCATAAATCACAGGAAAATGACTGCTTACTCGGTCCACTTGTGAAAATATTTCCCATTTTGGTCTTCACGGTCCACATCAGTATTATTCTATTGTCATAATAAATAGGTTAGTGGTTGTGGGGTCCAATGATGAGAGAGTTAAAAGGAAAAACTAGAAGGTTCCCCACAGAGCTGGCATAATGACTGCACTACCCTAGGGGAAGACAAATCAGGGTACTCTCTCTGCTGGTGGGGACATCCAAGCAGCAATCAGGTTCAGGGGCTCAGTTCTGTGACTCCCCAGAGTGTACCAATTATCTCAATGGGAGTTTCGAATTTTCCAAAGAATCTTCAAACAAAATTAATTTGAACGGCTTTAATTAGCCTTAATTATATTATTCCTATTATTATATGTGCTTCTTCTCCGGGGTTGATGAAAAAATACTTTCAGGAAATCCACTCAAGAGGCAAAGGAAGGATACAATAATTCAAAACCACTTGGAGATGAATTGCCTTCGCACCTTCCTATTTATGATTCTGAGATGAAAAATACATCAGTTATCAACTACAAAGGGAGTGGCCTGCTCTCAGACAGGGTCAAGAACCAAAGACAAGACTGGTTTATTTGTCTTAAAGATGTCTGTTTCCTCCCCAACACACAGTGAAGGAAGAAAAAAAAAACCACATACAATGTTTTCAGTCTTTTTTTGTTTTTAACTTTATTTTTTTAATCAGTGTTTTCCTGGTCTTCTAGTTTATAGTTCTAGAACTGTCTTTAGGTTACTGTTTCAACTCCTCTCTCTCTTCTTCTTCTTCTTCTTCTTCTTTTTTTTTTAATCTGGCCATGGTTGTCAAGAGGAAATTAATCTTTTGCAGCCAAATGAAATTTGGGCTTCCCAGCACTAGCCACTAATGAAAAATGCATTAATGGCTAGCATCAGAGAAACCCCTGGCTCTCAGTACCAGAGGGTACATTTAAATAATTCTATGAATATAGATCAATAAAACTAATTTACTTATAGCCTTTGTGTGCAGGATTCAAATCTGAATAAGAGTCATTTGTATTACAGTGTTTTGTATTAATTTGAGGTATCTATTGTTTTACATATTAAATTAGTCTTGGTCATGAGACAGGACTTCATATATGATATTAAAATATGAGGCTTGGGATTTTATATTAGTAAAGCTATGATTTTGTAATTCAGCCTGGTTTTGCCTGGATGTCATTTAAATGGCTTGGAGAGGTCCCAGAGGGCCAGTGCTGAGATGCCAGGGTTAAATCGGAAGAGTGCAGAAGGCTTTAATATTCAAGCACACAGCATATCAGCTGCAGTAGCCAAAGCTCCCTTGGAACTTGGGGAGGCTTGGAGTGGCAGCCTGCTGAGGAGGGATGTGGGAATGGTATTCAAGAGACCCTGAGAGCCCAGAACATCACGTGGTGTCTACAGAAGTGAATGTGAATATCCTGACTCAGATGCTGGCACCAAGAGGTTACTTCCTGATTCTGCAGAGGTAATTATTTATTCATCAGTTCCATACTCAATCCCTTCTCTTTACTCTGTGCAGAGACACCAAGGTTAAAACAAGGCAGGAGGGGGGCTGCAGGGGTAGGGGAGAGACTTAAAACAGACAAGCAAATCACCAGAAAACTGCGATTCAACAGAAGAAGTCCTGAGCCAGGAATAAACACAGGATTTCAAAAGGCATTAATAAGCCCCAGCAGTTCAATGTCTTCTGAACTTAGTTGGCCATGGGATCATTAGACAAAAGACTGTCGATATCCTTTTAAACCTTATTCTAATACACAATGGTTGCAAAACAATTACATCATTAACCAAACGGCAGTGATGAAAGTTAGAAATTCAATCCAGCCCTACCCACTGCCAGAGAAACAAAGAAGTCTCCTTAGTAGGGCGATCTTTTCAGCACCCCTCAGCGGCAGTTTTCTTTCAGCATTCAGAGAATAACCCCTGTTCGTGGGTCACAGACTGTGGGAGCTGCCTGCATGGGCATTGGTCATAGCTGGGAAATCAAAAATAAACAAGAACTCCTTGAGGAGCAATGGCACCTTCTAATACCGTTGGTACCTTTGGGTTTTTTATCAGAAGCCACATAAGGACTATTGTTAGTTAACACAGGTACCCGCTCCATCGGTTAGATCCTGTGATTCAGTTATGATGATAATTAGAAGAGTGATGACCTTAGTAAGTTTAAGTATTTCATGCATTTAAAACATTTTAAAGATTATTTTTGCCATGGGCTATAGAGAAGGCTTGATGGTTAAGTATACTTGTGGCTCTTCAAGAGGACTGGAGTTACGTTCTCAAAACATCATGGCTGCCCACAACTACCTTAACACCTGCTCCAGGGAATCTGAACTCCTCATCTGGCCTCCACAGATGAATGAATACTTGTGACTTGTGACACACACACACACACACACACACGCGCGCGCGCACACACACACACACACAGGGACAAATAGACACATAATTTTAAGAATTGTTTTGGCCAAGGAAACACTAGCAAAAGAATGTGCATAAGTATTGTTTTGGTTTTTCTTCCTTTTTATGGCTCAACACAGGCATTCTGCCTCCCCTGTATTTTCAACAGCTGCTTCTTATCATCACCAGACAGATATACTCCTTTCTTTCTTGGTGGACTAAATAAGATATAAAAACCTAGAGTGACTTCTTCAAAATTATTAGGACTTTTTAAATTTTTAAAATGATGTGTGTGTGTGAGCATGTCTATGTATATGTGTATAAGGTCTATGCACACATTTGTATATGGAGAGGTGCCCCTGAATCCGGATCAGTCACTCTCTGCCTTATTCTCTGGAGACAGGGTCTCTTACCTGGGGTTAGGCTAACAACATACAATTTCTAGAAATGCTGTCTATACCTTCCACAGCACTGCGGTTATAGGCATGCAGGCCACTCTCAGATTTGTATATGGGTACTGGGATCTGTGGCTCTAAGGTAGATGATAGCACTCTCTACTCCTGTGCCCCTGAGCTTACAGTCCAATAGGAAAGATACAAAAGTACAGGGTTTATATATTGTTCAGTATGCACAAAGCCAGAGGCAAAAACACTGGTATCAAAACAGTGGCCGTAAGGCTGAGCTCTAGCTCACAGTGACAGAGTGCCTGCCTAACATGGACAAGGCCATGGGGTTCAGTCTCCAGCACCCCTCAAAAAGGGAAGTGAATATTTGCTCCTCTGAGGTATGCCAGGAATCTACCTGAAGGCCAACTTCCCTCAACCTGCCTTCACCAGGGTCTTGAGGAATGTATATGTGTTTTCCTGGTAGATTAAGTGCACCCTTAAGTGATAAGAGAAAAGCACTACTGCTCAAGGAGTCGAGGGGGTTGAAGGGTTAATGTACAGAATTAGAATGAAAAGTTACACAGAAGCTGCTTTTCATCATAAGCTCTGAACTTGTTTGGTGTATCACACACATCTTGGAAATAATGTCAGCCAGCAAAGCAGCATTGGTTGGAACGGCCATTTCTCCCCTACTTCTTGTTCCCTGTTAGTTCTAATGTTCTAATCATTCTACAAATCACAAAGTTGATAACAAAGACCTGTGGTATACCATTGTATCTGTAAAGGTTACTCCAGGGAAAACATCTCCTGTATCAGCAACTGGAGAAGTGAAGTATGCGTCTCAGCATATAGCAAACATACACCCAATAAGTTTTCAGGGGGAAAAGTTGTCGATGGTGGCATTTTGTGTAATCCTCCTCCTTATGATTATCATCAAAATTATCTTTTCTGTTTCTATCAATTTTTCATCATGATGAACAATAGTATTGTCTCACACATATAAAGGGCCTCCCATATTTGAAATCATTTTCACTATCTGAGCTTACACTATTTCTGTGTTTCTGTTTGTCTTAGCTTTCTTCTTCTTCACTGTAGATCCGCATAAGAGTGACCATGAATAATCCAATGACACAATCAATATTAGGGTGTCTTGAAATCTCCTCTGTCAATGCCATTAATCCAAAATTCTTCAATTTAGCCTTAGGCATAGTTTTTGTATAAGAGCAGAAAGTAGTGACATTCTTTACCAAATATCACAAGAACAGTCTCTAGGCCATTACTAATGTTCTTCTCCTCTGAAACCTCTTAAACTGGGATGTCATAATCTACATCGCTCTAGGCACCAATGCCTTCTATGCTCTTTCTAGCATGTCTCAGTAAGCTGGGCATAAAATGTTCGATATCTTCCCTTATCTAAAGTCCCAAAGCCCACATTCTGCCAACAGGAAGCATGGTCATGCATGTCACAGCAATACCCAACTCCTGGTACCAATTTCTGTATTGTCAGTGTGCTCTATTGCTGTGAAGAGCCACCATGACCGTAGCAACTCTGATAAAGGAAAGCATTTAACTGGAGCTTGCTTGTGGTTTCAGAGGTTTGGTCCATGATGAAAATGTACTAAACCTCTGGTCATGGTCAGGGGGCATGATGGCAAATGGGCAGATATGTTACCTTGAGAAATACCTGAGAGGTGTACATCTATATCTGCAAGCAGCAGAAAGAGAGAAGTAGTTGAGAGTTCTACACCCAGATCTGCAGGTAGCAGGAAAAGAATGACTCTATGATTAGAAGGGGTTTTTGAAATCCCAAAACCCACCCCCAATGACACACTTCTTCCAACAAGGCTGCAACTCCTAATCCTTTCAAATACTATCACTCCCTAAGCATTCAAATATATAAACCTACAGGGACCATTCTTATTCAAACCACAACTATCTAACTAAATTCTCTGTTGCTGGAGTTATCTCTAGTCCCACCCGGGGCCCACAGTCGCTCAGACCCAAGTAAACGCACAGAGACTTTTTATTACTTATAAACTGTTTGGTGATGGCAGGCTCCTTGCTATCCAGTTCTTATATCTTAAATTAACCCATTTCTATTAATCTATAAGTTGCCACGTGGCTCGTGGCTTACCAGTACGTCACATCTTACTTCTCATGGCAACAGCAGCAGCTGGCAGCATCTCCTGACTCAGCCTTCCACTTCGCAGAATTCTCTTCTGTGTTTCTCCCACCTATACTATCCTTCCTGCCTGGCTACTGGCCAATCAGTGTTTTATTTATCAATCAATCAATCAGGACAACCCATTCACAGCATACAGAGTGATCAATATCTACAGCACTTTCCCTTTTCTTTTTTTTAAAGGAAGGTTTTAACTTTAACATAGTAAAATTACATATAACAAAACAATTATCACGCAAGAATTATAGTTATAATATCTAGTCTATTTGTATTTGGCAAAATTAAAGAAGATATCCTATCTATCCTATATTTGTGAGTCTAAGGTTTTATATCTAACTTATCTTTTATCATGACTAATGAAATTATAACTATCTAGTCTTCAAATACATAAAAACCTCAGAAGGATATAATATTACCTGAGAAATGGGAGAAGGATGCAAGCAACTTTCAGGAGTCTTGTGAGAGTAGACAGAGACAGCTGGCAGCCTGGACAGTCATCCAAAGTTCCTCTGTAAAGTTGGGGCATCTGTCTTCAGCCCACTGACTTAGAGTCTCCCAGTCACTTTTCTCTGTGTCCTGTAGAAAGTCTGGCAGTTTCCTTTGCAAAGCAGGAACCTGAAGGACCATTTCGCCAAGCAAAGTTCAGTGCTTACCTTTCTATGGGTCCTGCAATACTCAAAATTTCTTTTAGAATAAAATCAATATTATTAGCATATGGATGAGAAAAATAAGTCTAGGAAATGAGAATTACCAAATGACATAGAAAAACAAATTGCTAGAGGTGAAAAGTCTCTATTCTTCTCTCTTAGTTTCTGGTTCCAAGTCCTCTGGAATCTACAACTTTGCTCCATTATATACAGCCACACAGGTTACCACATCCAGGCAAAGATGCTAATCACAATACCGTCTCTCAGGGGATCTAATACCCAAAAGGAGAAGAGATCTGTAAGCTCTCAGGGAGACTTAGGAAAATAAAAATAGTGCCTTCCTAGGATCTTTTAAGAGATCATCATTGTGTAATCAAGGGCTTCACCCTGAGTTTGAAAGACAGGAGAATCATGAAAGGATAAATAAACATCAGGTAATCAACTTAATTATCTCCTAACTACCCAAACAGGTGTGGCTTCAAGTGCATCCTCTATTACCAGTCATGTAACACTAAGTTATTTAATCATTTATTTTTGATAAAGTTAGATTATGCATTTGATAGCTTCTAAAATAAAACGGAAGAAACTCAGTAAAATCTGAGACTCATTCTCATTCTGATATTTCAATATCTCTGTTGAGGTGTAATTTGTATACCACTTCCTTTACCTATTTCTGTTTTCCAGGTTTTTAGTGTATTTAGAGGTCTGTGCAACCTTTGTCGTAATCTATTGTTGAACATTTTAATCATCGAATAAGCTTCATATGCATTCGCAGTCCTTTTTCAGTCGCCCACTTCACCAAGGTACTGAACAACATTAATCTGTATTATTTATTTTCCTTTGTATTTGTCTACTCTTGACATTTCATATTAATAGAATCCTATGATGTGTGTATTTTTATGATTTTTTTTACTTTGGATAAATACTCAAGTTCACTCAGGCCACACTATGTATCATTATTTGTGTGTGACTTTTCCTAGACAGAAGCAAACAGCTAGTCATTACCAGATAACACACTGAGGGGAGGGCATAACAAAGAAATTATTCTACTATGTCTGGCTTGGTGAAGTAGTAAGTTTATTGGGGTTATTTACATAAGCATGTGTAAGGGGTTACTTTACCAGAGCACATGTCACTCAAAGACAGCTGCACAGGTGGTTACTAGGAAAGGCTGCTTCCCTGGATGTCCTTGCACAATCTACAGGCAGCTCTACTGGAGAGTCTCCTCTTCCTACACAATTGTTTTCTGCTTATACTGCCTCTGGCTTTTTGTGAATCTTATAACTTTATGAACTTTCTGAGTCTTGTAGATTTTATGAGTTGAGTCTCTTAAGTTTCTTTCCTTTCCTGAGCCTTAGGGCCCTCCCTGCTCCTCCAGAAGGGAACATTTCAATTTGGAGGAAATATCCAGTAGTGATTCATGCCTTTGAAAGCATATTAGGGTTCTATTATATTAATGACCATATCTAATTTATCCATTTTTTTTTTTTTTTGGTTTTTCGAGACAGGGTTTCTCTGTGTAGCTTTGCGCCTTTCCTGGAACTCGCTTGGGAGACCAGGCTGGCCTCGAACTCACAGAGATCCGCCTGCCTCTGCCTCCCGAGTGCTGGGATTAAAGGCGTGCGCCACCACCACCCGGCAATTTATCCATTTATTTCTTGGACTTATGGGTTGTTCATTTTGGGCTATTACAAATCATGCTGCTATGAAGATGTGCACAAGTTTTGTGTGGCTGGATATTTGCATTTCTTTGATAGAGTTTCTGGTACATATGGATACACTTTGTTTTGAGCAACTGCCAAACTCTTTTTCAAGGGCACTAAGGCATTTTCCACCCTCAACAGTAATGTATGAGGACACCACTTTCTTTAATTTCTGCAACAACATGTGTTACTGTTTTATCATTTTGCTTGTGTTTAGATTCTTAGTGGGTTGTGAAGTGGTGTTTGCTTTGGTTTTGATTCTCCATTTATAGCATTTCTAGTGTTTATGAACTGTTGTATGTTGTTCTTTATTTATGTGACTCCCAACATTTAGTGAAGTTGAGTATCTTCTTATCTCTTTGCATGCTTTCTTAAGGGAAATGCCAAGTTACATCCTCTGCTCATTTTTAATGGAGTTGTTTGACTTTGTACCACTGAGTTGCAGGACATTTGACTATATTCCAGAGTCAAGACCCTCATCAAAAGTGTGATTGGCAGGTATTTTCTCCCAGTGGAGAGATGTCTTGATTCTCCTCTTTCACAGAAACATTTGTCATTGTCAATGTTTAGGGTTTTATTCCGTTCTGGTTTTCCATTCTCACAGATGAGCTGTAGAATTCTGTTGTTTCTTCTATAGGAAATCCCTAATGATTTAGGATGTTCAGTATCTTTCATGGGCCTGTTTCCTATGCAGATGCTTTCTGTATCAAGTTCGCCTTCAGTTTTTTTTTATATATATAAAAAGATTTTTTTATTCATTTTACATTTCAACCACAGATCCCCTCTCATCCCTGTTCCCATTCTCCCCCCACCGCCTACCCCCTCCTGGTTCACCCCTCATCCCCTTTTCCAAAAGGGTAAGTTCTCCCATGGGGGGACAGCAAAGCCTGGTACATTCAATTGAGGCAGGACCCAGCCCCTCCCCCTGCCTCAAGGGTGAGCACGGTGTCTGACCATAGGTAACGGGATCCAGAAAGCCAGCTCATGCACCAGGGATAGATCTGATCACACTGCCAGAGGCCCCTCAAACAGACCCAATGACATAATTGTCTCCTGTATGCAGAGGGTCTGGTCCAGTCCCATGCAGGTTCCACAGCTGTAAGTCTAAAGTTCATGAGTTTCTATGAGCTTGGTTTAGTTGTCTCTGTAGATTTCCCCATTGTGATCTTGACGCCCTGGAGTAAACTGGGGATGAGGGAAGGCAATAGGGGGGAGGGCATGGGGGATGAGAACAAGAGGGAACAGGATGGACAAGCTGAAGGAGGGACAGAATGGGAGAGCAATGAAAGAGATACCTTGATATAGAGAGACATTATGGGGTAAGGGAGAAACCTGGTGCTAAGGAAATTCCCAGGAACCCACAAGGATGACCCCAGATTAGACTACTAGCAATAGTGGTGAGGGTGCCTGAACTAGCATACCCCAGTAATCAGACTGGTGAATACCCTGTCATCATAGAACCTTCACCCAGTAACTGATGAAAGCAGATGCAGAGATCCACAGCTAAGCACCAGGCTGAGCTCCAGGAGTTCAGTCGAAGAGAGGGAAGAGGGATTCTATCATCTTCAGTTTTAAAGGTGGCTTTTCTGACTATAAGTTTCATGTTTTACTTTCTTTGTTTGGTGATTTGCACACAATCCCTGCCACTGCTGGCCTCTGCTCTTCTAATGAAAGGCCAGGGGTGATCTTAGTCACTACCTCTTATTTTTCTCTTACTTTTGCTAGTTTACAATTTTAGATGCACTTTTCTCTTTCAACATTCTTGCTGTGATATGTTTGTGATAGGCTTATACAAACCTTTGTGTATCTTTCTTGCTTATCATGTGATATAAAAAGAAATGGAACCCTAAAAGGGAACTGTCAAAATTAAGGAAACCAGGAATTTCTGGTTTTGCAAATTCCCGGACTCTCAGACAAGTATCACTGCAACTAAGAAATAGCTCTGAAACTAGTCATTTTGACAATTATAAACATAGCATCTACGACAACTAAACATATCCTTATGTACAGGCATGCTGCTCCTAAAAACTAGCCTTTTAGTTAGTGCGCATGATAACGGGTCTCATTATAACACATTCATATACATATTGATTATCATACTTTGCTAATATTTGCTTCCCAATGCTCCACTTTGTCTCCCTCCCCCTCCCACTGATCTGCTTCCATTCCACAAATAGTTCTCCTTCTGATCCCAGGATGCATGAGCATGCGCACTTGTGCACACACATGTGTGTAGTGTGTGTGTGTGTGTGTGTGTGTGTGTGTGTGTGTGTGTGTTTATAATAATACATAAAAGAGAAAATATGCAATGTTTTAGACATTTTATTTCACTTTGGAAACATCCATGATGATTGCTCGCTGATGCTAAATCTATCTATGAAGAAATGGCTATCTATGAAGAAATGGCTCAGCCGGGCAGTGGTGGCACACGCCTTTAATCCCAGCACTCGGGAGGCAGAGGCAGGCAGATCTCTGTGAGTTTGAGGCCAGCCTGGACTACAGAGTGAGTTCCAGGAATGGTGCAAAGCTATACAAAGAAACTCTGTCTCGAAAAATAAAAAAAATAAAAATAAAAAAATGGCACATTCTTCTACAAGGAGATGAGGAAGGATGTGAGGCAAATTTGGGAAGTAATGGACTTGTTTGTATACCATGTGATAATGACAGGAGTCTACATATGGCAACATGACTTTGTACAATTGGATAATACGCAGTTTATTTGTTGTCACTTAAACCTAGTAAGTTGATAAATGTTTTCTAATGATGTATTCTAACTGTTTCTCTGCTTACTTCTTACATCCATGCTTAATTTTAAAATTCAATTCTGTAACTAAACATTTCCTATATTAATTATATTCCCAACATTTATTCTAACTTCTGGTTTTTATTTTATTTACATTTCCAAATTTTGTTTTTATCACAGGATGTGAAATCTTTAGAATTCCAAAGAAGTGTTATGGCTCGTAGTAATATCCAATAGTGACAGGTGTTCTATGTGGATTAGAAAGAATAGACATTCTCTTGTTGAGTGGAGTATTCTGTGAGTGTTGACTGGGCTGGATTATTTGGCAGTATCATTTGGTGTATGTTTTTTACATTTTATGAAGGTGAATAAGTGGGGTTTAGTAGTTGTGTATAAATGTATTATGCCTGTTCTATCAAATATTACAAACCTAACCGCCCATGCTATGAAACCCAGTTATCAGTTGTGAACATTTTGACACCTTCATGATGCACTGATCATTTCCTGGCATGTATCATTCTTATCCCCACTTCTTGTTAGGAAATCAACTTCGTGTAATATAATGTGAACTCTGTCTTCCTGTGGATTAGCCTTTCCAGGATATCCTACCCCTATACCTTGAGTATGTTCCCATGTTTTAACCAGGCCTTGTACTGACATTTATCTAGATGTTATTTTTAGAACAACTTGACCTTTGCTTTGTATTTCATGTGTTTAGTTGGCATAGATTTGTCATGATTATCAATACAGTTGATATAAACTCTCATTTCAATGTGTTTTTTACTTTCCAGCCTATTGTTCTTTACTCCTTCTTGTCTTTTTCTGAAGAATTAGATAAATTTTATGAATTACTATTTGTACTATTGACTTCATTCTTGCCTTTTTTTTTGTCATTGATGTGGCTGTTCTACGGCTACAGTAAGCATCTGTGATTCATTGTAGTTTATCTCCAAGTTAAATAGCACCATTTTGTATATAACACTGTCAGACAAGTGTACTTTAAAATATCTCCTGTCGTCACTTTTTATAGCTTACCTTAATAGTATAAAACTACAAATTCAATATTTTAAACATTTAATTACTTTTTAAGTGATTAAAATAAATTGAGAATTTCTTCTGCATTTATCGCAGTATTTACCAAACCTAATGCTGTTTATTTATTTCTTCAGGTACAAATGTAGATATTTTCCTTCCATCTAAAGAATTTGTTCTGGGCTAGAAAGATGACTCAAAGGGACCTGAATGTGATTCCTAGGACCCACATGGCAGAAGAAGAGAACCGACTCGCTCAAGATGTTTTTTTGATTTCCAACTGCCACATAGACATAGTGACATAAATGTGTGTGTGTGTGTGTGTGTGTGTGTGTGTACACACACACACAATCACAAATAAATAAATGTAAAAATAATACCTTGTTTTAACATTTTCTGAGGTGTATTTGTTAGTGATGGATTTTTTTCTCTTTGTCTTAAAAGTCCTCATATTACTTTCTTTATTGAGGACATTTCCTCTGTATATTTGACATTGAATATTTTTCTCTTAAAATTCTTTGAAGTCCATTGTTTGCCTTACATAATTTTCAGCAGGAAATAAAATTCTTACCAACATGACTTTATACTGTAGATACATGTGGGTCTTTTTCTACCGTTCCTTTTACTCTTTAAATTGCTGTCTTATTTTTCTTTCCATTCTGAGTGTTTACATCACTTATTTTGCATGAGATTTAAATTAAAACCTTGCGTGTTTGTCAAGGTTTGGGATATGTGGGTTTGCAATTTTCATCCAATTTTTAAAATTTTGGCTCTTATTTATTCTTTGATTGTTAGTTTCAATTGTTGATTTGACACAATGATGAATCGCCTGGGAAGGGAGGTACAAGGAGGGATTAACTTGTGATTGTGTGTGTGTGTGTGTAGAATTATATTGATAATTAATTAAGGTGGGGGGATTTTTCCAGTGCAGGTCAATTTGAATTTCTAGCCACCTTTCCTAAACACCAATCTGTCTCTAAGCTACTGAGTTCTGAGTTCTTCTATTCTGTGCTGTGATGGGAGAATTCCAGACAGAATCTGGGGAAACACGGGATTTTTTTTTTTACTATTTCCCATTTCCCAGGGGCAATAGTTCTGCACTGGGTGGCACCATTCCCTAGAAAAGGGATTGTGAGCTGTATAAAAGTGCAGAAGGGGAACTGAGCACTATCAGGCAGGCATTCTTTGTTCTGTTTCTTAGCTGTGGGTGCAGTGACAATCTGTCCCAAATGTCTATGGCTGCTGTGACTTCTCTGAAATGATGGACTGTAACTTGGAACTTTGAGTGCTTTTGTCATAGCATTTTATCACAGCAACAGAAAAGGAATCTAAAAATTATTCATTTCTTTCTGTCCTTCTTTCCTTGTTGCCTTCAGAGTTTCAATTGCACTTGTTGCAGATTGTTTGATATTGTGACACAGTCAGTCGGCTGTGGTCAGGAATTTTTAGTCCTGTTCTTTTTTAGCTTCAATTGAACAGTTTTCTTTTTCTGTTTTTATCTTAATAATTCTTCTAGGAATGACTATTGTGATCTTAACCCATTACATCCACTGTATTTTAACTTCAACTCTACATTTATTTATCCCTAATATATTTCATTTGGACCATTTTTTAAATGTCTATTTTATTTATACCATGTTATAGTCAACTTTATTTTACTCCTTTGCTGTTAATTACAGTATTTTTCTGTTTTGAGTCTATACTGAATGATTATCTCCTTTCATGAGCACATTTTTCTTCTGCTCATATGCATATCTGATAATTCTTATTTGTGTGACAGACATTCTCAATTTTATGTTGCTAGTTAGTCATTCATAGTTTCAGACTATATTTTAGAAGGTAGTTTTTTGCTACTAGTTACTTTGACCCCTTTTAGTCTTTATTTATTGAGAAAAATCAACTGGGCTCTTTAGTCTAGAGTTAATTAATTCCCACTGACAACACAATGTCTTTGTGAAATTCTTCCAAAAGGTCCATGTTTTCCATTGTCTTTCTATAGTGGAAAATATAAATTACTTCCGGCTTTCTGAGTTCTAAAGATTCAACCACACAATATCTTTGCTTATACAAAATACAATCTCTTTGCCTATACAGAAATAACCCCATATAAAAGTAGGGTGATCTTTTTCCCCTCAAGGGTCCACAGATGACTCCCAAATCAATGGTTCAAAGGTATCCCTCTGCAGGTTGCCAGACCTCTCTATATAAACGACTTCTTCTCTGGTACTCTGGTTGAAATTTCTAGCCACCTTTCCCATCTATCAGTCTCCATCTTTTCAATTAAGTGAAACCACGAGACTCTGTTTGAGTTTCCCTGTTCTGTGCTACAGGGTTAAAAACTACCAGCAGAATTGGGGGCAGAAGAGGCCACCTGTCACTCATTTTACTTTTCCCAAGGACTCTGTTTCTATATTGTCTGTTGTTCAGTGAATAAAGTAAAAATGGTTGTTTTGTGTGTATTGTGTAGTTTTCTTGTTCATCTGGAAAGACAGACACAAACTCTAGTACTACATCATGGCTGAATGTGAAGCTCCACTTTTTTTTTTTTCTGATCGTGGTCTTAGGCAAAGTTAGTTGCCACTATGGTGTTCAGTTTCTACTCTTATAAATGATAATGATAATAGTAATAAATCATAATAATATTGATTTCTCTGGATCATAGTGATGGATGTATCTAGTTAGGGCCATACCTGTACTAATCTCTAGGTAAATAGTTATTTCTTTTGGTAATTAGAAGACATACAATTTCTCTGCACCTACTCAAATCACTTCCTATCCTAAACAGAGTCAGCTGAAGGACACTTTTTTTATCAAAAAATGTCCATTCCTTCTCTAGCCTAAAGTGATTTCTTCCTTTGCTAGGAGCTGAGGAAGTGGCTCGGTAGATAAATCATTAACCATACACTTGTGAAGCCCTGAGTTCAAACCCCTGCACCCACTTCAACAGCCAGTAATGTTAAGTGAAGAAATGGAAACATGAGGATTATTAGGGCCTCAGGCCAGCTAGTCTGGCTCAATTAGTGAGCTCTAGCTTCGGGGAGAGACCTTGTTTCAAAAAACAAAAGGGCAGAGCAATTGAGGAAGATAACCAGTGTTGACATCTGACCTCTGATCTCTTCACACATTCATGTATACATGTGTACTCCCATACATGTGTATACACACATGAATCTTTTTTTTTTCTTTCTGATATTTTTGAGATAGGGTTTTTCTGTGTAGCTATGGCTGTCCTAGAACTCACTCTGTAGAGCAGGCTGGCCTCAATCTCAAAAGATCTACCTGCCTTTGCCTCCCAAGTGCTGGACATACATGAATCTTTTAGTAACCATTGTTTATAAATTTTCTGTAGTAAAAGACACAGAAGTCCTTTCATAGCATAACTACTTTTGCTGCAGAACACAATTTGAATATTTTGTTGGCACACCTAGAAATGCTTTATAAGCCTTTATTGTTGGATATCATCTACTGTTTATGTCTTTCTACACAACTAGACATGAGCTTCCACAGGACTGGGAAGTGCAGGACTCAGCATAAATGTATTAATCTTCCTACAGCTACTGAGTCAATGTTTAACACATATTGAGAGAAATTGTTAAATTTCATTTTTAACAAAATATCATCCATCAAAGAGGATGCTTATTCCTTCACATATTCTTCTTCCTTTTATGTCTTATCTACATCATCCTTAAAGGCTTAGCTTTTGATCTTCAAAAAGGTACTATGTTAATAGTTTGAAATTTATACATTGCTCTTGGCGAAGACTCACCTCATCCCTTTCAAATCTCTTCCAAGTGATTAGCTGCTCATCTTTACTTTCTGAAGCCCATTCTTTCTACTTCTTCAGTGAAAAGAATATGTAAGGAGAGGACAGAAGACTTAGAAGAACACATGAGAAAATATGTGTCACTTAAATACCGGCAGGCCTCATGGTTGAAGAGCCATGCCAAATTTTACTCTCTTCCCTGTGTGAAGCAAGGGGCCTGGTCACCTCTGTCAACCTAACACAAGACTCTCACCGAGGTCCAAACATCAGGCAGATAAAGCTCTCTGTGATTTCTTGGTTGTGGCCAAAACTGAATCATGTACTCAGGGGTATAGGAAGGCTTGCACCATTAATGTGAGAGTGTCCCCTACACTTCTACCAACAGCCTGTTGTTACCCTGTGAACTTGATACCTTATTGATAAGCAAACTCTACAAGAGCCATCCACAATGGCTTTTTGAGGGGTAGCTGGTATCTGTGCTTTTTCTACCCTCTGACCATAAATCATTTGCCTTTGAACTAGAACTTTCCAGAGAGAAGTAACTACTTCAGAATCTGCTGCAGATTTAGAAACTGACTTCATCTGTGGTTTTCCAGAAACTGATTGTTTGCAAGTCATATGACTCATTCGTGTGACAGAAAAACCTTCTAGAAGGTTGAAAAAAAGACTCTCCTGTGTTCTTACAGTCTGGCACCAAATTCAAATAGTTATGGTATGAATTTGTTTAGAATTTATGTGGGGTTCATGGAAATGCAAGAGTCTGAATCTATTGTCCTTAACTGTTATGGTTGACTGCCATACTTCCTTTGGGTTGACTTATGATTCTTTGTTAGGACGTGGGAACCTAGAGTAACATGTGAGAATGAAACTCATGTCACAGCTTGTTGGAGGACAATAGTAGAATCTGGACATGTTCTCTGTCCCTGTGTCATCCTCTCCAGGTCAGTGGAAGACTTAGCTACGGAAATAAAAAAAAAACAAACCTGCCTAGTCTTTCTCATTTCAATAAGACTATCAAAGGCAGTTGTCCTTCTGCCTCAGATTTTCAATGTCTACATTTTCTTTCTGGCCCCTCTCCCACATTTTCCCTCCTAAATCAGCAAAATCTTTACATATAACACATTAATGACTGACTCAATCCCCCTTCTCATCCACTCTTCCATACAGATGACACATTTACCTAAAGAGTAGAGTCTTCAATGAATATCTTCAACATTAGTAAGTAGGGAGTTGGGAATACAGAACTTCTCATGGTTCATAATACCCATTCCCTACAGTATCTCCCTGTGATGTGACCCCCCTATCTCCTAAAGATACCCCCAACGAGGATGCTCAGTGAACACCATCCAGCACAGAGCTCCCTTCCAACACACACAAAAGTCAAACAAATTGGGCTCACTGCATGGCAGTGAAGCCAGGAGAGAGCAGCTGTACATCCTTCCTTTACCTAAGCCGACTTCTCAGCTCAGGAACAGAGCCTTTCTGCCTCCTGTCCCTCCTTGTTTTGCTTTGCTTTGCTTTGCTTTTCCCATTTGCGTGATGGCTATGTTGTCCCTTCCCTGACCTGTTGTCTGGAATAAATGAACTTAGGATGGCCGCTTCCTGTGTGAGTCCCTCAGCTTCACCAGAGGAGGAGGAGACAGAAGAGCGATCTTTGCTTTCCTCCTCCACTTCCATTTTTCACTCTCTTGAATCCCTGGCCCTCTCTCACTCCCCAGAGGCTTTCTTTCCCTCCATTGTCAATTCCTCAACCTAGCCTCCCTCTCCCCAGCCTGTTTGCTTTCCCATCTACCCCCCTCTTTTTTCAGGAAGTTTGTGAGGGCAGTTGGTGGAGTGAATTGTGCTCCCTGACAAGTATGCAAAAGCATTCTATGATATAGTGGATCTGGAAGCCCCTATTAGAGGAGATTTACTGTTCCGTTCTAAGGTTGCTCTCCAGGTTGAAACTGGCTGACAAGGCCTCAGCTAGCATAGGATTTATTCCTACATATTAAATTATTTTTTTTAATTAGTTCAATGCCTGGGTCATTTCTAAACCAGAGAAATATAAAAATAAGTAAGTTTCCTAAGTCACAGGAAAACAGGCCATGGTTTGAGTTAGTTGTCAAGTTTATACAAAACTGCTTGCAGCCTGCAAGCCATTAAGCACTTACATACATCAGCTTAAGCACCAAGAAGGCAGATTCAGCCTAGTCCTTCACAAATTAATTTCTGTTGCTCCCCATCTTCTCAGCCTCTGCCTAGAGACTGAGTTTCATTCCCCTCTTTTTCCTTTCTGTTTTGTTTCTAAGGCAGGCATGAAGCACATGTAGAAATCTTTGGCAGGAAGGCAGAAATCAGGCCTTTTCAGTCAATCTGAAATCCCTGGCTGAGTGTGGGAGAGGTGGAAGGAGGGTGTTTGCACTTGCCAGATTGTGGGGAGGAGGTATCATTGCCAGCGCGTGTGCACACACAGACACACATACACACAAACCCCAGATGGTGACTGGATGAGGGAGCGAAGCCAACAACAGCAGGAGTTATTTTGGTACTGAAACTAGGGATCTTCATATGGCTAAGATTTTTCATCCAGAGTGTTGCTCCTACATATGACAGGCTCCTCAGCAGGGCAGAAGCTGATCCATTGATCAAGTCAGATTCACTTCGTAGATCCCTATACTTTGGGACTGGAAGGGGACAAGTCTCTTCTAACAGTCCTGAGATACTGCAGATTCCATAGAACAGACCCTGTCACTATTTTCCCACTTCGTTCAGTGGACATGTGCATGGAACAGTACAAAGTCATTAGACAGTATCTGCTTGCTTGTTAGCTGTGTGGGTTATGGGATACTGCTGGGGAGAAGAAACCTGGAGTCTGATCTGCTTTTCAATTAGCTTTGAAGATATTTCAATCACCAAATGCACTATGGTCTGGTTAGTGGATTCACAGCTTCAGGCTGTTTAAACAGAGGGAGTGGGGAATGGACAAGCAGTACTGAGTACACAAACAGCACTGGGAAGATGAGAGTGTACTGATGCTGTTTATAGCAATGATAGTGGTATGGCCAATGTATGAAACACATATGAACACCACTACCACCACACATACCCCCTGTAACCAGTTCTATCTACTCAATCAATCAGTAAATCTCTCTCTTTAAAGAAAGACAAATTGTTTATTGTATTTTTACATGTGTGGGTGTTTTACGTTTTTGTGGGTGTATGCGTGTCTGTGTACCATGTATGTGTAGTCCCTGTGGAGGCCAAAAGAGGGCATTAGATTCTTTGTAACCAGAGTTACAGACAGTTGTGGGCTACCATGTGGGTGCTGGGAATAGAACACAGGTCTTCTACAATAGCAGAAAGTGCTCTTAACCACTGAACTGTTTCCCAGTCCCAGACAGTCAACGGTAAATACCACTATGAGAGGAGTGCTGAGAGTTCAGGGGTGACTAATTTTTATTTTTCTAATGCTGGGAACTGATTGAACACAGGGTCTCATACAGGCTAGGAAACTGCTCTCTCGCTACTCCATATCTCCAGGCTTCTTCTCACACGTTAATTTCATTTTTTGAGAGTCTCACATCATGCCTCAGTGAGATTTGAATTTCTAGTCCTCCCTATGCCTGGCCTCCCAAAAAGCTGGGATTACAAACCTAACCTCACTTTAATCTCGTAATAGTCTAAGCAGCAAGCCTGGAACTTACCAGATAAAGATATGGGTAGATGAACAGACCCTCTTGAATAGAAAGACGTAAGCACAAGCCTATGTTCTGATAATGGGTGCTGTCCAGCTCTTGAAGGAAGTCCATCAAAGAGCACAACAGCACTGAAGACAAGGAGGTGGTGGGAGAGAGATTGAGTAGTTCATCACCACTCTTGCTCTTGCTGTACATGAGACCCAGTCATGTCCCTCTCCTTCCTGCTGTGTGACTGGGAAGCCAAACTCTTTCCTTTTCTGTCTGATTTAACGTACGCAGCAGGTCGCCACTTGTGTCGAAGAGTCCAGGTGATGCAGCTGGGCAAAAGAGGCAACAACAAGATTTCTCTCCGGAATAAAATCTATTCAAACTTGCATATTGGTGAAATTATTAAGGCCACTCCACATAGTTAAAAGGGAGGTTTATTTTGTGGGGTAACTTACAAGTGAAGGGATAGGCTACAGAGTCTGGGAATGGCTACCCACTACACTTGCATGCAAGGACTCACGGATATCAAACTGAGTTCTGCTTTCAGACTTCAGTTCTCTGGTGTTAATGCCTCCTTTTCCAGACTCCCTTCCTGCAGATGACAGTAGAGTGCTCTGGTAGGAAGCATTACAATCCAGCAAGGATAGACAGCGATGCATTTTCCTGAATCTTAAGCACACACTCTCACAAAATTGGGGCTAAAGACGGAGTTTGGGGCCCATTCTCCAAATATGCTTCTACCCTGGATGTGGAAGTTTATAGCAATGTCTGCAGATTGGAAACTGAGGCAAGTATTTGAAAGTTGGCTGGGAATGTGGGGAAGGATTTACCAAAACTTTGAATGGAATCTATCCAGAGTTAAGTTTATCTTTCTTCTACTGTGTTTTACTTACATTATCTTAGAGCTGTGGCAAATTCCTCACAAGTACAGACACAAAGGAAGATCAGGGTTCAAGGGTACAGTTCACCATGCCGTGGAAGGCACAGTAGCAGGAGTTTGAGGTAACTGGTTACATTGTGTCCACAGTCAGGATGCAGAGAGCAATGAAAGCTAATGTTCAGCTGGCTTTCTCCTTTCTGTGTAGAAAGGATCTGACTCAAGGAAACCTGTCACCCATGATTACAGTGAGTCTTCCCAACTCAATTAATCTAGTCTAGAGAATGCATTACAGATGTGCCCCGAAGCTTGAGTCCTAGTGAGTTTAGATCCTGCCAAGCTGCCAATCAAGGTGAGATTTTCCTCAATCTGATCCTCATCACAGTTGGTGGCATCACAATATAATAATTCTCACACGAAGAAAAGAGTGTCTTATAGGAAGAGCCTTCGTCCTCAGGACCTCGTGCACAACACCTCACGAGTCTAGCCCGCTTAACTCTGTGTACATCTCCTTGCTTCCTTACATCTTCGTTGCCGGTTCCCTTGTGAGAACCCTCATAATGTTTTGCAGAGACTAGTTCAACGCCATTCTATCTGGCACCCCTGCCTTCATTCTTCTCTGCTGATCCACATTTCACACAGCTGTCAGAATGATTTGTCAGAAATGCAAATTCAGTCCTGTTGCTTTCCTCCTCATAATTGCCCAGGAACGTTGGGTCACCACGGGGACCTTAGGATGGCAGCCTGGCCGTGCTCCATCTGAGAGCTACTGCCACGGCCACTGCTACCCTCCTCTCTTTCATGACTCACTGTTCTCCGTCTCCTTGTTTTCACTGCAGCTGTTCTGACCATCTTACAGACCTCTTCCTCTTATTCACGTTTCCCTGGAAACTTTTGTTCTTTGGGCTGGGATTAGGATATCCAGAGTACCTCATCATGAACAACAACAAAAATAGTACTGGGTGAAAAACCAAAAAAGTCCCGCAGTGTGTTATTTTCTTAATAATGGCTCCTTCCCTTCCCCCTGCTTTGCATCAAGCCCTCAAAGGAAGTTTTATGACATCTGGGGTGTGTTATAGCTGGGTCAAATGGTGACAGAAAGATTCTTGGTAGATTTCCAAACGCTGTGTGGATGGGACCTGGAAAGTCACAACTTGCCATCACTTACGTCCTAGCCATTTTCCTGGTAATAGACCCACACATCTTCCCCCCAGACCACCTTTCAACTCATCTGGGAAGGAAAGGGAGACGCTGCCCATGTGTGAAGCACCATCCTGACAATGCAATTGCCTGCCTCCAAGGAGAGGTTGGTTTTTTTTTTCTCCCCAAGCAATTACTTAAATGGTGTTTTGGCCCCTTTTTCTCTGAAGCAGGACATAACCTTTATTGACATTGTGACTGCTGCCACATCTGTTAAGCTGACAGAAAGAAGGAGCTGGCCAATCCTTATGATAGATTTGGTGTTGTTAAGCCTTCAGCACAATTTGTCATGGGGCAAAAGGAAGCCTGTTGCCAGTGGAAGGTTCCTCAATCCTTGCAAGGAGGAGGACCACGTTCCCCTTTCTCCTATCAGGAGCATCTCAGTGTCAGCTCCAGAGTGAGACAGAGAGAGGTGCAGACCCCATCTCATAAAGGGACTGTCAGACATTGCCTGAAAGAACTGCAACAACTCCCCAGATTCTGATAAAATATATATATATATATATGTCCTGTACCTGGAACCAGACCCGTGATTCTGTCACAGATGAACTTTTTAAAAGCAAGAAAAAATAAAGAACCTTGGCAAGAGCAATGGATGGAAAAGGCCATGGGTGGAGACACATGACAGTCTGAAGACAGTGTGTTGTTGCCAGGCTTGCCCTGGAAAGCAGTTCATTGTGTGCATTTTGTGGGCTAAGCTGCATCTACATCCACAGTCAAGACCCTCTCCAACCCAGCACAGAGGACTTTGTGATTTAGCAATCTTAACAGGACTTGGCATTCAAAAGAGGGGCTGTAGTTAGACCATACTAAGCCGAGGTCCTCTGGAGGCAATAAAATACCGAGGCGATGCTATCTCATGGGCTTGGGGTATGTCATTCCCTTGAAAGTCAAGGAGACGGCTGATTTAGTGTTTCCAGTTAGGTCACAGAAAAGTCAGTGGCGGCTGCTTCCAGCTGAGTTCAGAGTCTGAATATTTATGGTATCAATCTGAAATCCAGATAACCACAAATAATATAAATCCATTAACTCCTCTACAAGTAAAGCTTTTTGGCTGCTAATGCCTTGATTGCTAAGTTACTGCAGGATCTCTCCTCTCTCTCTCTCTCTCTCTCTCTCTCTCTCTCTCTCTCTCCCCCTCCATATCCTCATCTTCTCTACCGACTGTGCATACTTGTGTCAAGCTTCTCTAACATGACTGAGGCAGCTTCCCAGGATAATGAGACAGGGGCATCAATTCGGGGAGTGACAGCCTCTTCCAATCACTAATTATTGAAAAGTTGTGATTTTGATCATCCATCTGAGATCCCCAGTGCTGATATTCAGATTTCCTACCATTTACACAGAGAACCTGGTTTACCCACTCATTACACCTGAAGTCCACTGATTTATGTGTTTTTTCCACAGTGATGAATTGCTCATCATATAATAATCATATCTCATCCATTCTCAGCCACTCTAGAAAGAAAGCAGACAGTTGGCATGTCCAGTGATTTGACAAAACACCCCCCCCAAAAAGATATCAAGAAGACAAAATAAAACAAACAAACATGATATTTACATGACAGGTAACACTCACCATTTATGTGATTTTGTGTGAGCTTCACAAAGGCTCTGTGAGATAGGGTGGTTTTTGAAGGAGCAAAGGTGAGATTTCACAG
>CABHPP010169533.1:0-19764 GCA_902168425.1 Peromyscus attwateri | reverse complement strand
TCTTCTAGAGGATCCAGGTTTGGATTCACACCATCCAATTGTATCTAGTAACCATTTGTAACTCTAGTCCCAGGGCATCTAACTACCTTTTCTGTCCTCCATGGCCCTGCATGCATGCAGACACACATGCAAGCAAAACACCCACACACACAAAATAAGAATTAAATTAATCTTTTTTTTAATTAGTTTAAAAATCAGTTAAAATAACTCATCTTATGAAACAGTAATCTTAGTCCTACTCTGAGGTACTAACATTGTAATATTATATTTTAAATATTATAGTGGCATTGCTTTAATAATTTAGTATTTTCCAGTTACTAGGTCTGTGGTTTCATGGGGAAGAAGACTGTGTCTCTCCTCCTGCTTCCTCCCCTGGGCCCCCCAATTCTAGAACACATGGTTGGCCTTGACAGCAAGAAGCAATAAGAAATGTTTCAAACAGCCTTAAAAGTAGTCTGGCTTGCATTCCTTCACACTGATGCGCGTACCCATCCAGCAGCGTGTGAGCACCTGACAGATGAAACTCAGTGTGACCAAGCCCTCCCTCACTGGAGCTCTTAAGTCAGCACCTGGCTAGCTGCCCCCTGCTGCATTTGACTTGCTTTCACTGGGGGACTCAGCTTTCTGGGCTCTTTGAGACCCACCCTTGTCATTTGTTACAGGCTATAAAGTTCAGTCCTTCAGAATGTGACTCTGCTTGAATATAGGGTCTTTACAGGGATGGTTACGTTAGAATGAGGTCATACGGGTGGGCCCTTAGCCAATATGACTGATACCTTTCTAAGAAGAAAGTAAGACACACAGAGAGAAGATTAGAGACAAAGCTGAGCATCCATCAGCCTGGAAGAATCCTTAGAGCAACTAACCATGAGGGACACCCTGAGCTCAGACTTTTTCTTTTTCTCTGTGTGTATGTGTGTGTACATGAATGTGCATACAGTGTGTAGGTGTGCGCCCCTGGTGTGTGCTTAGGTAGGGGCCAGAGGTTGACACTGAGTATCTGCCTCCTCTGCTCCTCACCTTATTTTATGATACAGAGTTTTTCTCTTTGAACCTGGAGTTGGCTCTTTCAGGTACATAATCTAGATAGCAAGATCCCAGGATCCTCCTGTCTCTGCTCTCCAGAACTGAGGTTACAGGTATGTGCAGCCATGCCTGCATTTTATATTATGTTTGGAATTTAAAAACAAAAAAACAAACAAAAAACAAAACAAAACAGAACCTCATGCTTGTGAAGTAGTCCTTTTATCCACTGAGCCATTTCCACAACCCCCGAGTTCCAACTTTTAACCTCCAAAACACTAACAAAATCAGTGTGTTGTGTAAGCCATCCGGCTTCTGATGGCTCTCAGTGTTAACCCTAGAAAACCCTAGAAAATTGGTCCAGCATCACTTATTCTTATTTGCCATTGTGAGTCTATATGCAAGTGTGTGTGTAGAGGCCAGGCTTTGACATGTGCCTTCCTGAATATCTCTCTACTTTAGTTAAAACATTCTGAATACACATTTTAAAGTATTTATGTTGTACACACCGAGAGTATGTAGGGTGAAGAAGGTTGACACATGCCACAGTACCAATGCCAAGGTCAGAGGACAACTTGTGGGAGTCAGTATGTGGGTCCTGGGGATTAGGTTCAGCGTGTCAGGCCTCGCAGCCTGTGCCTTTTACTGCTGTGTCATTGGCCTTGGCAGCCCATCACCTAGTGCTCTGAGATAAAGTCTCACCGAGAACCAGAGCTCCTCAATTGGGCAAAACTAGCTGGCCAGCAATCCCAGGGGTCCTCCTGTCTCTGCCTCCCCAGAGCTGAGATTACAGGCAAACGAGGGGGGGGGGGCTTCAAACTCAGATCTATGTGCTTGCCAAGTGGACACTTTACCAACTGAGCCACTTCCCCAACCCTAGTGCTTACCACATTTGCTGGCTGCTCTGGCAGCTTCCACATCACGGGCGAATCCCAGCACTTCAACGTGCAGACTTTGCTCTGGGCTAAGCCCATGTTCTGTTTCTGCCTAATTGAGCCTAGCATTGCAGTCAGAAGATGACATTTTACTTTGCACGATCCTCCCTGCTCTTCAACTCTAAACTCTCTGAGGGTCAGGATTACCAGCCTACTTGTGCTTGTCTCATCAACATTCAGGTCCATACCCTCTCAGGTCTTGTCTGGTTTGGAGGCTTTCCCCTCCACTGACAATGTCAAGGATAAAACTGTCTTACTCTTTCATTTCTCCAGCACTTGTTGCAACGACTTGTGCAAAATGCACTCCAGTCATGCAGGTTAAAAAATGAATAGTGATGAATGAATGAATGAATAAGTGAATGAGTCTAAAGTAATATGCAGCTCAGAGAGACAGCACAGCATAAAGCTCCAACCGGGCATTTGATAAATACACCCAGTAACTGACTAGCGAACAGAAGAACTCCGTAAAGATAACAAATGGTATCACTTTTCCTGGCTAGATTGATGACACGTATTACCGCGGCTATTTCTCTCCTGCAACATTTTTCATTATAGGGAATATTAATGAGTTAACAAGGACCCTATCTCTGTCTATCTCCTTTCTCATTTTAACAAGTAGTTCTGATGTTAATTGACAAATCTCTGGGTTCATAATAACCTGACCACTATGAAAATAACAGCGGTGGAACTTTTTAAAAATTGTTTATGTAGAAGTAATTGTTAGAAATACTTGTTAAAATTTGAAAGCATGCCAATGATGAATGACTGGTCTCCATCTGAGGGGAGGAAGGGTTTCTAGGTTTTCTGGTCCTAGCTTTTTAGTCAATTCATATTTATTTAGCCACTAAAACATACAGTGTACTACTTGAGCCATCTGTGAAAATAGCAACAATATCTAAAACCTTTTCTTCTGTCTTAAGACACCCATAACTTGACCTTGTTGGAAATTTAGATGTAAAATAATGCTGTAAGCATCATGAATGTCAAATGAACTGTACATAATTTAACATTTAATTTCAGAAACATAATCAGTCTAGAAGGATAAATTCTAAAATAACACCACAGTGATTAGATGGCCAGATTCTAATAGTCGTCTGTGTCTACTTTATATTCTGTTGTATTATGTGAGTTCCTACATTCATACATTTATTTTATGTATTATTTTGGTTTAACTAAAAATAAAGATGTTTAAATACCAAATAAAGTATATGAACATTTAGTCTTCAAAGAAAAGAAAAGTGGGACAGAAAGATGCAGGAAAAACATTATAGAGGTTGGAAGTGAGCTGGGCTTGACCAAGGGAGAGAACTGGGGCAGGTGAAGATGACTGAGGACATTCAGAGCTACCTACTAATGTCACTATTGAGTCAACACAGAGGAGCCTCACACTGGCCCACTACAAAACATAAGTGAGATACCCCTTGAGAAACACTGACATTAGTTTCCTGCAAATTGTCCTGCCCATCTCTGGCTGTGTTCTCCACCCTTTGGTCTTGTCCCCTACCTGTGATTCCTGGCCAAGGTTTCTTCTTTGGTTTCTGGCCTTTCTCAAGGATGCAAACTCTGACTTTCCTCTCCACCCATGTCATATAGCAAACTTTCCCAGGCCCCAAGTCTCCTTCCTAGCACCAACTAGCCAAATACTCATCAACCCTCAGGGAGGGTAAGTTTCATTCAGACATAGAATGTCGGTGTTTGTAAGGTATAAGTGGTGTTTAGGAGTCAGCGTTCAGAATTCAGAAGTTCAGAATTCAGAAGCAGGATTCATGTAGGGAAATAGAGGGCAAACAGCCATACCATGAAAGGTCTGAAAGGCCAATGTTAGTTTCCTGATGCTGTTGCAGAAAATAACTATAAACCTAAAAATTTCAAACAGTACAAAATTCCCATATAGGTCCCATAGTTCCTAGGTCTGATACGAGTAGACTAAAATTAAGGTATTAGGAAGCCCATATTTCTTTTGGAAGGGCTAAAGGTAACCATTTCCTTCATTTCTTACTTCAAAAAATGGGTCATATTTCTTGTCTCATGGAAGACCAACATCTTCACAGGCAACAATGCACACCGCTTTCACCAAATTTGTTTCTATTGTTGTTTTTCACTGTTTTTTTCTTTTGCTTTTTACTCTGAAGGACTTCTGTGATTACATGGAATCTCCTCAAACAACCTGCCATTGTAAGGCCGCCTGGTTAGCAGCCTGAATTCTGTCCGCTCCCTTTATAGTTGGGGAAAATGGTTAGAGTTTTTAATGAGTAGTCCTATCAAAGGGAAACCAAGGTAAATAAAACACAGGTGACTCCTTTTATCACTACAAATCCAAGTGTTGCCTCTGAGTGTTTAGTTCTGAGTTATTTCAGTGGGAGAGGCATCTTTGCTTTTTGCAGCTTTATTTTAATAAGGGGAGATGGGTGGGGTTGCTGACCTGCAAATGTATCAAACTGCACAGGAGGATGGAGCATTAAACCAACGGATTACCAGAGGGAGCCAATATCCTTTGTTTTTCGCTTTTTTTGTTTTTCTATTTCTCAAGCTCAGACATTCTGTTCACAGAATGTACTTGCCTTCGTAGCAGATGGTAGTGGATTCGACTCAACCTATCTCAATTGTCCCTCATGCTATTTCTCTCCATCTTCCCCTGACTTTCTCCCCTCCACCCAAATTAATTTCAGACAGATCTTTGTGCTTTGGCTGACATTCAAAACTGTCACCTCCATGCACACATTAACTCCAAGGCCTCTGTCATCCCTCACATTAAAATTCTCTCACTGGTAGTCAGCACAGCTTGACTCAGCCAGCTAAGGGGTTGGCTCTAAGCAAGATGCAGTGACAGCCGGCTTCATGTGTGACAATCCCGGTCAATTTGACAGCAATAAGACACCCTCCTTAGAACCAGTTGCAGCTCTTGTTGACCCAAGTAGGAAGGTTATTCTTCTGAGCAATCCTCTCTTCTTCCCATGAGAGAGAAAGGTTAGGGGTTATCAGGCAGAGGCTGTGAATATTTTATGGTGAATGACCACAACAGGAAGATCAATTAATAAATTCCACAGTCTAGGCATGGCATTTTCATTGTGAAAGAGCTATTGGCTGACTGAAGAGTTACACTCTTTAAAAATGGCAACTCCCAAATATGCAGACACAGTGCTCCAATATGCTTTCAGCAATTTCGGCGTCCTGACATGGGAAATAATCTTGATAGTTACAGGGAAATTCTTTCTCAATTTATAAGTGATAGTCAGGGAGGAAGAATAGCTGGCTAGTAGTCACTGTTATTCACATCACAGTAACTTCCTCTCTATCTTTCAAGCCTGCGGGCCCTCACATGGTCCCCCATTTAGACAGGTTATATAGATAAAACAACTGTCTGTGGTTTGGGGAGAACATTAATGATGGTAAGGGTTTAAACATCTGCCGGGCAGTGGTGGTGCACGCCTTTAATCCCAGCACTCGGGAGGCAGAGCCAGGCAGATCTCTGTGAGTTCAAGGCCAGCCTGGACTACCAAGTGAGTTCCAGGAAAGGCGCAAAGCTACACAGAGAAACCCTGTCTTGAAAAACCAAAAAAAAAAAAAAAAAACATTCAATCATTTACTCAACTTTTTAGACTATGTGGAAACCATTTTTGTAAATGACAGAAAAAAATGCATCTATCTACCTCAAAATTTTTATGAGCCCTTTCCAATGCCAAGAAAATGCACATCATACCCAAGCTGCCCTCCTTGTATTCTTCTTCTTAATCTAATTTACTTAATAAATATAAAAACTGTTTACATGGTTTAGAAGTCAAAATTCCATAAACATGCTCAGACAACTTCCCATCTAGCCTTACTTTATAATACTGTGCCCCCTGCCTCCTGTTGCTGGTCGAAGTCTTTGACTACTCATAGCCTTTGAGTAGCCCAGTCATAAAATCTATAGTCTTTAGTGACTTTATAAGAGACATCTTTGGAAGTCTACTGAGAGCAGGAAACATTTTATTTGTCATTAAAATGGCAGTTCCTATCATAAGTTTTGTACATACTGGAGCTCTCTTTACAGTTTTATAGTTAGATGGAAACATCCAAGGGCTACTGATTCTTTGGGCAAAAACATATCCTTTTTAATTGGCTGGATTTTTCTTCTTAAGTGTCTGTTATAACCAAGACATCACAATGCCTGTCAGGTAATGGAGTGACAGAGAAAGACCTTAGAATTGTGCTTAGTGACAGCAGAAGTGGAAGTGGATTTTGCTCTGTCAAGAGTGAGTCTAAACTTGAGATGAGACACTGAAGAACTTATACCTGCTCCCTTACCAGTAGGGCTGGCTTGACTATTGGGTAGACTTAAGCCTTTGTGAACATCAGATAATCTGTGAAGAAGCATTCCACAGTCCCAGCCCCAATAAAGACTTACAGAATTGTCTCTAGATGGCTTTTAATTTAATTTAATTATTTTAATTTAATTCTTGTAAAACTGCTACCAGAGAGAAGATTGGGGCAAAGAATAAGATTCTGGAAAAGAAACTAGGAAGTAGACAGAAAGAAATTGTCAAGGTCAAGTTCAAGGACCGTGGTTCCCAGTGGAATCTCTTCCAGACGATGCTCACAGGCTCGCTGGGTTTCTCCCACTCAGCACCAGTGTGGCTATTCTTGGACTCCCTAAGGCCATATGAAACCTGTGTGTCAGCAAGAGCCTGTCAAAACACACATGTAAGTAGTGAAAATGAGATTTAGGGAAAACTCCAGGATAAGACCAGTGAAGCAGGAGAAGACTTAGGCAATCCATTCCCACCAGGTCAGTGTGACAGCAGTGAAGGCAGAGAAATTTTTCTCTTTCATGATTATAGAAGCTAGTGTCTACAGCAGATCCACAAGGAAATACCACATGAGTGATCTCACCTGGCCCTTCAAAAGACCTGGATGTATCACTAACTCCCATATTTTCATGTGAGAAAGCTGAAGGGACTGAGCAAAGCCCTATATCTAGTTGTAGCAGATCCAGAATTCATGTAGGCTTTCTTAAAACCATATTGGGAGCTCCAGACTCTGAGCTGCAGAAATGGGAAAAAGCAGACTCATTGATGTCACTGTTCTCAGGCCTACTGCAGACACAGTCTCCTCCTTGTAGGTTTTTGGGGCTCAGTTGCGTCTACCCCCCAGATCTTTCCACTTAATCTCTTGACCTATGTGAATCTCAACCAAGTAAGAACACCTTAAATTTTATAAATTAAGAAAAATTCCTGCTTTTAAGAGTGGTTTAACTTTGTACTAATGTACTAACTTCTTCCACTGGCCCTGTAGCTGTGGCTAGTCACCGTATCACACTGAGTCATGTCTGGATGTAAAATAAGAAGCCCCATATCTCTGTCCCAGGCTAATGAGAGAAATCAGATATTATTAATATTTCAGTATGTTGATTCCAAGAATGTATAAAATGTGAGCCATTCTCACTTTCAACACTGACAATTGATCTCAGAATTTGGAATCCTATTATGTATCAATTTGTACATAAAGTTAAATTTAGAAATTAGGCTCTAACATAAAAATAGGTGCTGCTCATTTAGCATTTTGCTAAAGGAATTCCAAATGACTTAACTATTTAATGTTCTCTTTTGTTAATCTGCTGATTGTGATCCTTTGCCAAATACATGGAAAGTTTTAACTTTGTTTCCAAGATAATTCTGACACTGGATTGAGAATAAATAGGTCAAGTGTGAAACCAATCATTTCAGAGGGACAAAGAAGCTGTAAGTTGTCTGTGGCACTGAACAGCCTGATAGACCATCAGTGGTCCAGGTTCATTTCAATGTAGTCATGGAAACCCACATACTGAAACATTACAAGAGTCTTCTTGACGTCTGAGGTCAGGTGGATGAATACATTGGCCCTTCATTAGGTCCTATGGACTCTCAAAATAAGATTACTTCCGCTTGTTTTTCTCATCATTTACAGCATAATGAACGGTTCAGAGAATGTCTTACCTTATAAAACATTTGTTCTCAATTAAAATGTTATAATTACCTTTGATGCTAATAGCTCACAGATTAGCACCTGCTGTACCAACTTTCCTTAGGTTAAAGTACCATAAAAAGCAACCCCACAATTTCAGTGCAGACTCACTTCTCACGCATTTTACCTCTTAGTGGCTGCTTCACTGTTTTGGAGGGTTTATTTATTTGAGAATCTAGTTAAAAAAGGAATTTCTCTCTCCTCAAGGCTGAATAAAAGAGCAATAAGGCTAGCCAAAACTTTCTGATGACTACTTGAAGGTCAACATTTCCTTGCATAATATAGGTGATCTGACCAAGTCTGGCATCAATAGGAAGCATACTTCTCTGGAAAAACACTAATCCCCACAGTGAAAGATGAGGGTGAAAACACCTCTCACTAAGAGACAGGAAAGAGTAACTGGAAATACTAATGCCATCTTCCAGACCACTTCTTCCCTCATCTCATGATTTTTAGGAAGGAGGTATCCTTTGGTATAGGAGAAATAACAGCTGGCCTATGTAGAAAAAGTGTGAGATGGTAGACACAGTTATAACAGCACCTGTGTTTGTTCTTTCTCTCTTTCTCTCTTTCTCTTCTTCTATGTCATCCTCCTCTTCTTCCCCCTCCTCTTCCCACCCCTACATGATCTTTCTTCTGAAATTTGACCAAGGTTCTGCCTATAAAAAGGGTCATTGAAATTAAATAAGACAAGTCAACAGTTTGAATGTATATTCAAAAAATTACATCTTTGGTCAGGTGCCAATGATGATCTCTGTGTCTATAAAGAGAGAACAAACTCAAGCATAGAATATCAGCATTTCATATTTACAGGCATCACCAGAGGAACTTATCACACAGCTTCTGATTCAGTGTATCTGTGAAGAGCCAAGGACCATACAATTAAAGCAATCTCCCTGATGATACTGGCACTGCTAACACCAGGACCACACAGAGCAGCAATGGCTCACATGACCTGTGCTCCTTTCAAACATCCTGTTTAAAGTCATGTCAATTGTTTTTCCATAGCCATGTGGCTTGAATAAAGGTATGTATAAATTGAATGTGATATGAAGCTGACTTTTTATGAAATTGCTTCTAAAGGAACATACTTGTCTTTTATCATCTTTCTGATGATAGCAACAGCTTTGTGCTACATGGACAGCCAAGATGATATAATATTTGGATAAACAGATTATTAAAATTAAATGGGGGATGAGAAACAGACTACAAAATAGGCAATGTTCTGTTCATGAATATTAAAATAAAGACTCTTCCATAAGAGAGTTCCTTTCTCCTTTTGGGAGAAACATACATATTGGGGTGTATTTTTACAGTCTTTTACATAGTTCAGTGAATTTCTTTGTCATAGGAACTTCCCATAATTATGGTTTTGTACCTTATCTTGCAAGTGGGTTTCATTTACAAGGGTGACAAGGCCATTCAGTTCCAAATAACTGCATAGTTCTTAAGCAACAACAACAACAAAAAAAAAAACCTTAGACTCATCTATTTAAAGAAAAGAGAAAGCCCCCACCCCTGCTTTTTCATAAAACAGAATTGTCCTGACAGGGCTTTCCTGTTCTTTTGAGTCAATAGTCTCAAAAGGCTTAAAAATAGATGATAGCTTTTCATTTATCATTTGAACAAACATGAGAAATACAGAAACAATCCTCATGGAATTCCCGGTGTAACTTTCCCATCCCTACAGTTGGTAATGTGGTTCTTAGGGAATGGCAGATTCCATAAACGAACACACTAGCAATATCTTGGCATCTAGCCTCCTAAGACACAGTGTCATTTGAGGACAATCTCACATGGAGGACATACTCATGATTTCAGAAACTCTGCTAAAAAGCCCAGGGATGCTGGGGGCTCAATGAAACTCTCCCTCCTGGGAACACGGAATGAGTTTAAGATACCACCAGGACTTCATTCTATACTTATGCAGTACTCTTGGGAGAGCTTACTGGGGGGCTAAGGGATAAACCAGTTTCCAGAAAGAATGTGTGGAGAATAACACTTGTTAGTTACTTGTCCTATTGGTTTAACAAAACCTCTGATAAAATCAACTTAGGGAAAGAAGAGTTTGTTCATAGTCCTGTGGGATATAGTCCATCATGGTGGGAAAAACACAGAGGTAGAGTGGGAGGGATGGGTCCAATTCATCTGCAGTCCTAAAGGGAGCAATGAATGCCTGTGTTCAGCTTCTTTTTCCTTTTTATTCAGTCTGTGTCTCCAGTTCATGAACTCTTGCCACCCAGAATCAAGAAGGGCCTTCACATCTTAATCAACTTACTCTAAATAGTCCCCCACAAGCATGCCCAGAGATTTGTTTCCAAAATCTGGTGATTCTAAATCCCATCAAGTTTCAAATCCAGATTTAACTATGGCATCACTGAATAGACAATTTGGAGATATATGCTGTAATTTCGGGTAGAAGACTAATTACCTATGTGGCTTTGGACAATTTATACAGTCTGCCAAGCAGCCCTCAATTTTCTTATCTGTAAGTAGATTTCATGGGGTTCCTAGAGACTATTCTATTGTTGGCCCTTCAAGAGGAAAAGCAGTAATAACGCACAGCGATTTCATGATAACTCCATAGAAGGTGTTACTGTGTAAGCATGTAGGCTTCAGCACATGTGAATTGTAGTCTGTTAGGACAACAAAACTGGGAGAAGAAATACAAAGACTCATGATGGGAAGAAACTGGGATGGTAAGTCAGAGGAAAGAGATTTGTACTCAGCACTTACTTATGAACCGCTCCTTTAACAGCAAGCAACCAAAGACTCTCCGCCTCTGCCAGTCCCTACACTCAGAACTTGACAGTGAGAAGGAGACTCTTTTGTTGTTGTGCAAGTTAGATTCTCCCAAGAGAGACAAGTAACAAATAATTAGAAAGGAAAGGCACAAGATAACTGAAGATTGTTATAAATGTCACTGAGGAAATAAATGAAGGATGCAACCCCCAAGGAGCAGCAGGGCTTTTCCAGGAGAAGAAAAGAAGTCAGAAGGCCCCAAGTGAGGTGAGAACACATGAAGTAAGGATGCAGAGAAGTAAGATGATGGTCTAAGAAGGCCTCATCAGACACAGTGCGAATGTGCTTTCTAAACACAAGAGGGAGTCACTTCAAGGTTCTAGGAAGGAACAAGATCTTATACAACATTTCAGCCAATGCTCACAGTTTCTGAGGGGACCACATACAATGGAGACAATCAGTGTGAACTCCCGGGACGTCGCTTGTTTGCTATTTTATAATCACTTAGAGCCAGCTGACATCAGAATTTCAGTGTCCATATTTTCCTAAATTTGTCCCAGGTGGTGAGTAGGGCCAGCTCTCAGGAAATAGCCATATTTTGTGAACAAGCCCTTTCACAGTCTGCTTGCCCCACTGACCCCCAAAGTTTCCTCTGCTTGCTCTCTGAACTAGACCTGGAGTCAGTCTTTTCTCCAGGATTCAGGAGTCCACTGAAAAGGAATGACATCCCCAAACTAATGTTTCGGCTGACTCGGTGAGCTCCTTGAAAAGTCTCCACTTGTGGTCTTGCATTGAAGTCCTAGTGGTAAGAAGGCTTCTGCCATTTTGGTTAACAAAATAATTTGTTCCTGTTTTGTTAAAAATCTTTTCATTTGAAATCTCTGAGTCATTTTCAATCCTACTGGTGAACAATGTAAGCTTTTCTGTTTTATTTTATTTTAAGTAGCTATTGGGATCTCAATACTCTATTAATAGGTAATTTCCCCCCAATTCTTTGGAAATACTACTATTACCATTTACCAAATTTTAAGGATTGTTTCTCCATTTTCTTTTATCCTATTGCTCAGTCCATTTGTGTCCTGTGGTTTCTACTTTGAAGTAGTAGAGCATATCTCCATACCAAGCAGGCTACCACCCAGCCCCCGATCATCTTTTCCATGTTATTTTAACTTCTCCACACTGTCAATACGTGTGTGTGTGTGTGTGTGTGTGTGTGTGTGTGTGTGTGTGCGTGCGCGCGCGCGCGCGTTAAAATACTAACTACTATGACAAAAACAACTTAGGAAAGGGATCATTGTCAGGGGCACAGTTCATCTTAGGAAGGAAGCCAAGGAGCTTGAAGCAACTGATCAAATTGAATCTGTAATTGAGAAGCAGAGATCAATAAATGCCTGTTACTGCTCAACCCCTTTGACCACTTACATAGTCAAAGATCCCAGGTAGGGAGTGGTGCCATCCACAGCACCTGGGACATCCCATCTCAATTAATGTAATCAAGGTAAACCCTCTCAGGTCTGTTCAGAAGCCCGTCTCCAAGATCCTTCTAGAGAATTTGTCATGTTGATAGTTAACACTAACTCTCCCAGTAAGCATCCTAAAGAATGTAAGATGATATGCCATTGTGGTTTTGATTTATATTTCTCTGATAATTTTATTTCCTTCTTTCTGATTTTGATGTCTTGTAAGTTTTTTGTTTGTTTGTTTTGTTTGCCTACTTGCTTTGGTGAGAACTTTCAGTACTATGTGGAACAAAAGTGTTGAGAGTGAGATATCCTAGCCTTGTTCCTGACTGTAACAGCCAAGTGTTCAGTCTTCCAGTATTGAGTGTGGTATTAGATGTGGGCTTTTCATAGATGACCTTTATTACAAATGTGAGACATTTCCTTCTGTTTCTGATGTGGTGACTAGTTTTTTTCATGTCAAATCCTTTTTATGCATCTACAATTGAGATAATCATACATTTTGTCCTTCATTCTGTGAATCTATGTAAATATTATTGATTCTTAAAGATTAGTTTAATATTGCATGACTTTACTAAATATTTTTATGATTCATAGTATATTTCTATAAGCTTTCATGGATTTTCAATGTGTGAAGCCATATCATTTCATCTTCAAACAGAAAATTTTAAATCATCTTTTCTGGGGTTTTTTTGTTTGTTTTTTTTTTTGAGACAGGGTTTTTCTGTGTAGCTTTAGAGCCCGTCCTGAAACTCACTATGTAGACCAGGCTAGCCTCAAACTCACAGAGACCCATCTGCCTCTGCCTCCCAAGTGCTGGGATTAAAGGTGTGTGCCACCACCACCTGGCCCTCCTTTTCTAGTTTTTACATCTCTAATCTTGCACTACTGTGAGGATTTGTGGCCAACATTCTCCAGTTTTATAGTTAATGATAGAGGAGTAAGCATCCTTGCTTGGTGACACACTTCAGAGAGAATAAACTCTGTATTTTTTTTCATTGAACAGAAACAGGCTTCTGCATAAATCATCTATTTTTATCATGTTAACAAAACATTGATTGATTATGCTTTTTATTAGAAATATGAGTTAAACTTGGCAAAATGAAAATGTCCATTGGACTTTTCTCCATAGATCTGTTAATATGGTGAAATATGCTAATGGACTTCCTAACACTGACATTGCATGTCTGCCCTAACCTTTGCTGTGACCTCCTGTGTGTTTCAAAACTTTGAGCATACACTGTATCTATGCATTGCACAGGGCAATAATCTAAGCCATGAATGCACTGTGTAACAATCAAACTGATGCAACTAACATTTCCTCTCCCAGAAAATTTATTAATCATTACACTTTTCTCCTCTACTCTTTATAAATGAATAACAAATTATTGTAAACCATAGATACCCTACTCTATTGCAGATCACTGGAACTTAATTCCCTCCAACTGTATTTTAGAAACATTTTTTCAATCTCTCTATTCTTCCTCCCTTTGCCTCCAGTATCCTTTAGATGCCACTATCCTATTTTCTCTTTTTAGGACACCAACCTTTTTTAACTAATGCAAGTGAGAAAAATCATGAGTCATTGTCCTCCTGAGCCCTCGTGTTTAACTTAACACGGTGTCCTTCAGTTTCATGAGACTCCATTTTGTATATTCACCATATTTACTTTATCCCCCCCACCTGTTGCTGGACATCTCCATTGATCTCATGTCTTCATTATTGAGACCAGGATAACAATAGAGATGAGAGTGAAGCATCCCCTTTAAACTGACTTGATTTCCTTTGGGTACATACCCAGTTGTAGAACATCTTCATCATGGAGTAGTTCTATTTTTGTCCCTTCAGAAGTTGCCATGCTGTTTTTTCAGCAACTATATTAATTTTCCATCAACAGTACACAAGAATTGGTCATTATTCATCACTTTGGCAATAACCATTCTCACCAGCATGGGCTGATCTATCCTTGTAGCTTTCCTCTATGCTTCCCTGATCATGGGGATGTTGAAAATGTTTTGGTACACATTGTCCATTTGCATACCTTCTTTTAAGAAGTATCTACTCAAATCATTGCTCTACTTTTTAATTGGACTATTCTTTATTTTACTGTTAAGATATTTTACATTTCTTATAAGTTCTAGGTAATAGTCCCTTAATAGGTAGTTTGCAAATGTTTTTGCCTACTCTACAGGATGCCTCTTTGTCCTTCAGTTATTTCATTTGCATTGTCAAAACTTCATATTTGATATAATGTAACCTGAGGATAACTTTATATTTTCATATAGATCATACAGTTATATCTCTGATTCATTTTGAGTTAAGATTAATTCTTAATTTTTAATCAATCTGTATTTCTTGCATAACTGTTTCCTCCTATATTTGTTTTTAAATGATATTGGTTGTTGCTTGTGTTTGTTTTAGACAATTTCATCAGTATTTTAAAGTGCAAGTTGTCTATAGATTAAAGAAGAGAAAACTTTCAATATCAAGATTTATTATTAACATTATTTTCCTTTTGGGGCAGGATTGGAAGGTTGCCTTCTTTATGCTCTTGTGAGAGTGGATGACTTGGTTTTAAATGTTTTCTTAGAACTGTCTTATGAAGTCATCTGTATCTGATTGCCTTTGGAGAACTGTGGTGAGTAGGACACCACTAATCCCTTTTCCAACTCCTCTGTAGTAACAGCTTTTTTTTTTTTAAGGATTTATTTTGGCGAATTATCTTTTCTTAGAAAATCATTTACTTTTGCATCAGTTAAACCTCCTCTGTTGCAATAGTTGTTTCTTTTCCATTAGCCTATCTATCTGTGCTTTCTTCTTTCACCCCTGTACTATAAATCATCTTAACTTGCTTCCTAATTAGATTAGCTAGTGCTTATCTATTTCATTCATTGTTTAAACAAATATGTACATGCTGATATGGCTCTTTTTCTTCTTTATTAGTTTTTTGCTTTTGTTCTTAGTACCCTGCTTCTTCCTCTTTTCTGTCTCCCAAGTCATGTGGTTAGATGTTAAACTGTCTACTGTCCTCCATTCTCGTTGACACACGCATTTAGTGCTATACAGTTTGTTCTGGCCACTGCTTTAGTTGTACATTAAATATAATGCAGATTCTAATACGTAAAGTTATCACGTTTCCAGGGCTTGATACTGATTCTCATGTTTTCATTTGAATCCATATTTTTGCAAAATAATTGGAGTATTTAAATGATTGCCTGCTATTTCGTTTAAATTACCTTTTATGATTTACTCAACTTTTTTTTTTTATCATGATCTAATACGTGATGACTTCAGAATTGCTCATAAATGTCCAATGTGCATTAGAGAAGACTTAGGAAAGACGTTGAAGCGGCATTAACCAGGCATAAATAAATCTCACTCTGTGTCCTCCTTGTCCATACTTGTCCTTGTTCACAGCATCTCTCTCAAGCTGAGCCTCCCTGTCTGGTGGGTGAGTGTGAGTGTGTGTGTGTGTGTGTGTGTGTGTGTGTGTGTGTGTGTGTGTGCAGGCACACCGGTGTTTGCTGTAGATTCTGTTAGGAAGGCGGCTGATATTCAGGAAGCTTTATCTTATCTTGGCTTGGCATTTGGGCCTCTGCCATCATAAAGGCTTCCTTTCTGTCTTATCTCCTTTTGTTCTGAGTCCCGACTCATCAGCTCCGAAGATCTCAAGCTCCAGCTTCATTTCATTTGTGGGTTTGGCATATTTTGTTCTTGGTGCTCAGGCTTTCTTTCTGCACCCACCCAGATTTAATGTCTTGTGTGCACAGGGTTGGCTTTGCTTGCTGAGCCAGTTTAAGAAATTATTGTCTTTTAACATGTGAGTTAAGCACAATTGCAGTCATTAATGTGACTGATGTGATTTGTTTCAAATCTATCAATTGTATGTATTATATGTTTTCACTATAATGGCTCATACTTTGTCATATTCTCTCTCTCACTCTCCCTCTTCTCTCTCCCTCTTCCCTCTTCTCCGTTTTTGGTTTATTTATGTTACTTTTGCTTGTTTTGGACTCCTTTTATTTGCTAGAAAGGTTCACATTCATATTCCAGTTGTAGGCTGATGCCTACCTCTAATAGCTGAGTCTTCTTTCTGTCTTGGTTTGAGTCTTCCATTGTAGCTGTCCCTGAAGTCTTTGACTCTACCCTGCCTTGCTCTCTCTGTTTCCAGCCCCCAACACTGTCAATACACATTTCTAGTTTCATGTTTTCCCACTTACTGGGAAATTAAAGTTTGTAAAGCCCCTTGTCTTTATATTGTGTCGCAAGGCAAGATTGGAGTGATTTTATGTGCTAGCCTTCTTCATGGGCATATTTTTTTAGATGTGTGGAGATTCTAATTTAGGCTGCTGCCATTATCCCATGGACCTGGAAGCTTCTCATAGACTTTTATGAGAATTAAATGAGCTAATCTAGTGAAAGTAAAGATCGCTCATTACCCTTTGGTGGAAAGACTTTAGTAATTTGTTCTCTTGCATTTAAGAAATAACATAGTTTTCTAACTACTACACATTAACCCTTTTCTGTGAAGTATTTTGTCCTCTTCCACTAATTATCGGGTCTTTTGTTTTGATGTATACAAATCATGTGCCTTGAGGTGCAGAAAGTTGGGAAAAAACTTAAGGGGACAACAACATTCTGATGGCCTTCACTGCGGAGAGCAGAAATGGATGAGGCATCTGGCCATCTAGAATAGAGGGCACTAAGAATGATTGTGAAATCTGGAAATAAGGGGGAAAACAGTTATTTGATTAATCATTGCTCTTATACTTAGCTTTGTCCTAGACTGTGAGTAAAGCTATGAGTACTATGAATTTTGAATGCCTAAGCAGGGCTCATTGGGGCTCACAGAAAGTGTAAAGACAATCACAGAGCCTGCATGAGTGCAAGCAAGGTCCTCAACATATTATATGGTTGTGTAGCTTGATATTCTTATAGGACTTCTAATGTGGGAATGGGGTGATGTTTCTGACTCTTCTGCCTGGGCTTGGGATCCTTTTCCTCCCACTGGGTTGCCTCAACCAGCCTTGATATGAGGGTTTGTGCTTAGTCTTATTGTAACTTGTTATGTCATGTTCAACTGGTATCTCCAGGAGGCCTGTTTTTATTTTTTTTAATTTTTTTTTTTTAAGAAAACAGAGTAGGAATGCATGGCGGAGGGGACTGGGAGCGGTGGAGGGAGAGGGGAAGCTACAGTCAGGATGTAATATATGAGAAAAGAATTTAAAAAAAAAATTAAAATACCAAAAGTGGGTCTGGTGTTTCATATGGGTAATCTCAACACTTGGGAGTCTGAGGTAGGAGGATTGATTGTCAAAATTTGAGAACAACCTGGGCTGCATGTGAGTTCTAGTCTAGACTGAATTGAAGAATAAGATTCTGAAAAGAAAAGGCAAGGACAAAATACACACTAAAATCCTTTTTGAGCAATATTCATATTTATCTCGTTAACTTCTCTGTGACGAAGATGTCGTACTTGGCCTCTGAAGAGCAAAGATTTATGATAGACAGAGAATGATCGTTGTAAAGGTTTAAAAGGCTGTATAAGATGATAAGCGTCAATCTACCATTACACTCCCAACAATCTGAGAGCTTTGAGTTGACAGCATCTCCCATCATAAATATGAGAGGAAAAATAAGATTCCGAGAGACTGAGTGAAACTTCCATAATAAAGTACATGATTGAAAGATAAACAACTTTGACAAAGGACAGAAAAGTAAGTTCATTCTTTGAGATTCTATGCTCAAATCTCGTGTACTGTCTCACACACACACACACACACACACCACAAATGGCCCAGATAGAAATACACTAGATGCATTGTTGAAGAGAAAGTTACTTGTGAAGAGAACAGCCTAACAAAACTTTCCGAAGGTATTAGATCAAGTAGACTCTCTCCAGTACGGGGCAGTGTCTTTCTCCTCAGATGAGCTGTAGAGAATCCCACTCAGCTGTTCCTGTTTTGTGTGATTTCACGAGCAAGGACTCTTTCTTGCTGAAAAAGGGAGCCCTTCCTTTTGCACAGGGATCTTCTGGCAGGAACCCCCTTGTCAGGAGAGGTGGTAATTAATACTCTCCCTGGGTCCTGGGAGGGAGCTTGGCGGAAAGTGCAGGGAGGGGGTGACAAGGGACAGATTGCCTGCTATCTGATCAGGAGGCCAGCGCCCCAGTTTACTTGAAGGAACAAAGACCTGGTCTGTGCACCAATCCTTTGAGCCAATAAACCCCAGCAGGGCGTGAAGTGGTCTGAGAGTGACCGAAAGCCAAATCTGTTAGAGAAATGAGAGGCTTATAAATATCAGAGCCACGGGGTGGGGAAGTGGCTCTAATGGAATTAGGGGATATTCCTGGCAGGACTTGGCTCTGTTGTGTCCTCTCAGTTCCCAGAGGAGGCACTTAGTAAGGAGTTAAACCCCTTACTCACAATGGAGAAGTAGGGAAAGGAACCAATGAACTGTAGAGCATTTGTCAGTGTGTTTCCCACTTGTACCCAGGAGCATGACACCCCAACTGGAGAACAGAGCGGGAGGCCTGGAGGAAACCGGTGCCACTGACTTGTTCCTGCACAGTTCCTTCTCCCCCTGCTCCAAATAAAGACGAAGCCCTTGGGGGAGAAACAGAAAGGAAGCCAGGCTCTAAAGTTGTTAAAAGCCACCCTGAGGTGCAGCATAGCTTTATGGGTTGTGGCAAATTGGGAGAAGAAACATGTACATTATCATCAATACCAAACTTTCCTACCTTGACTACCATTTTAAGCTAGGCAGATGTGATGTAAACATATCTTGAGCCTGGGTTCTCCTCTATAAAGTCTGGATCACATTATTCACTCTGTAAGGAGAGCTAAAAGCACAGAGATTTAACCAACAATGGGTCCAGAAAGGGAGACACCGAGCTGCTTATCAGAAACTGGGAGAGGAGGGAATGGATCCATCAGGGAGGATGGCATAAGGAAAGCAGATAGTGTGAGAGGAGGGAACATGTAGAAAGTCCTAAAAGAATGGCGACAAGGCCTAGGGAGTCCCACGTCCTTGAGCTCGAAGCCTTAGAGTCAGAGTTTGAGGCTGGATCTGATAATAACTGTGATAGTAATAATTAGCATCTGTTAAGAGCATGCCATAGACAAAACTTCATTCTGAGATTTTGCATTTATCACATTTAGTACTTGAGATGACATTCATAGGCAAGTATTGTGGTCTCATTTTATAGATGAGAAAATGAAGACAAGGGCGGGGGAGGGAGCTCAGTTGGCAAAGTGCTTGTGTAGCATACATGAAGCCCTGAGTTCAATTCCCTGCCTCACATAAATCTGACATTGTGGTACATGTCCGTAATCCTAGAATCTAGGAGGTAGATGTATGAAGACCAGATATACAAATGATGCCTCAAAAAGAAGAAGGAGAAAGAAGAAGGGAGTGGGGAGAGACTGACAGAGATTAGATTTCTCACTCAAGTTCACAATGATAGGAAATTAAGGATCTGCACTCCAGAAGTCAACTTAAACAAGGTATGAGAAAAACCAACTAGCGTGTGTGCATGTGCATGCCTGCGTGTGTGCATACACGTGAGCATGTGTGTATGTCCGTGTGTGTGTGTGTGTGTGTGTGTGTGTGTGTGTGTGTGT
>CABHPP010169532.1:0-19763 GCA_902168425.1 Peromyscus attwateri | reverse complement strand
TCTTCTAGAGGATCCAGGTTTGGATTCACACCATCCAATTGTATCTAGTAACCATTTGTAACTCTAGTCCCAGGGCATCTAACTACCTTTTCTGTCCTCCATGGCCCTGCATGCATGCAGACACACATGCAAGCAAAACAACCACACACACAAAATAAGAATTAAATTAATCTTTTTTTAATTAGTTTAAAAATCAGTTAAAATAACTCATCTTATGAAACAGTAGTCTTAGTCCTACTCCGAGGTACTAACATTGTAATATTATATTTTAAAGATTATAGCGGCATTGCTTTAATAATTTAGTATTTTCCAATTACTAGGTCTGTGGTTTCATGGGGAAGAAGACTGTGCCCCTCCTCCTGCTTCCTCCCCTCGGCCCCCCAATTCTAGAACACATGGTTGGCCTTGACAGCAAGAAGCAATAAGAAATGTTTCAAACAGCCTTAAAAGTAGTCTGGCTTGCATTCCTTCACACTGATGCGCGGGCCCATCCAGCAGCATGTGAGCACCTGACAGATGAAACTCAGTGTGACCAAGCCCTCCCTCACTGGAGCTCTTAAGTCAGCACCTGGCTAGCTGCCCCCTGCTGCATTTGACTTGCTTTCACTGGGGGACTCAGCTTTCTGGGCTCTTTGAGACCCACCCTTGTTGTTTGTTATGGGCTATAAAGTTCAGTCCGTCAGAATGTGACTCTGCTTGAATATAGGGTCTTTACGGGGATGGTTACGTTAGAATGAGGTCATCTGGGTGGGCCCTTAGCCAATATGACTGATACCTTTCTAAGAAGAAAGTAAGACACACAGAGAGAAGATTAGAGACAAAGCTGAGCATCCATCAGCCTGGAAGAATCCTTAGAGCAACTAACCATGAGGGACACCCTGAGCTCAGACTTTTTCTTTTTCTCTGTGTGTATGTGTGTGTGCATGCATGTGCATACAGTGTGTAGGTGTGCGCCCCTGGTGTGTGCTTAGGTAGGGGCCAGAGGTTGACACTGAGTATCTGCCTCCTCTGCTCCTCACCTTATTTTATGATACAGAGCTTTTCTCTTTGAACCTGGAGTTGGCTCTTTCAGGTACATAATCTAGATAGCAAGATCCCAGGATCCTCCTGTCTCTGCTCTCCAGAACTGAGGTTACAGGTATGTGCAGCCATGCCTGCATTTTATATTATGTTTGGAATTTAAAAACAAAAAACAAACAAGAAACAAAACAAAACAGAACCTCATGCTTGGGAAGTAGTCCTTTTATCCACTGAGCCATTTCCACAACCCCCGAGTTCCAACTTTTAACCTCCAAAACACTAACAAAATCAGTGTGTTGTGTAAGCCATCCGGCTTCTGATGGCTCTCAGTGTTAACCCTAGAAAACCCTAGAAAATTGGTCCAGCGTCACTTATTCTTATTTGCCATTGTGAGTCTATATGCAAGTGTGTGTGTAGAGGCCAGGCTTTGACATGTGCCTTCCTGAATATCGCCCTACTTTAGTTAAAACATTCTGAATACACATTTTAAAGTATTTATGTTGTACACACCGAGAGTATGTAGGGTGAAGAAGGTTGACACATGCCACAGTACCAATGCCAAGGTCAGAGGACAACTTGTGGGAGTCAGTATGTGGGTCCTGGGGATTAGGTTCAGCGTGTCAGGCCTCGCAGCCTGTGCCTTTTACTGCTGTGTCATTGGCCTTGGCAGCCCATCACCTAGTGCTCTGAGATAAAGTCTCACCGAGAACCAGAGCTCCTCAATTGGGCAAAACTAGCTGGCCAGCAATCCCAGGGGTCCTCCTGTCTCTGCCTCCCCAGAGCTGAGATTACAGGCAAACGAGGGGGGGGGGCTTCAAACTCAGATCTATGTGCTTGCCAAGTGGACACTTTACCAACTGAGCCACTTCCCCAACCCTAGTGCTTACCACATTTGCTGGCTGCTCTGGCAGCTTCCACATCACGGGTGAATCCCAGCACTTCAACGTGCAGACTCTGGGCTAAGCCCATGTTCTGTTTCTGCCTAATTGAGCCTAGCATTGCAGTCAGAAGATGACATTTTACTTTGCACGATCCTCCCTGCTCTTCAACTCTAAACTCTCTGAGGGTCAGGATTACCAGCCTACTTGTGCTTGTCTCATCAACATTCAGGTCCATACCCTCTCAGGTCTTGTCTGGTTTGGAGGCTTTCCCCTCCACTGACAATGTCAAGGATAAAACTGTCTTACTCTTTCATTTCTCCAGCACTTGTTGCAACGACTTGTGCAAAATGCACTCCAGTCATGCAGGTTAAAAAATGAATAGTGATGAATGAATGAATGAATAAGTGAATGGGTCTAAAGTAATATGCAGCTCAGAGAGACAGCACAGCATAAAGCTCCAACCGGGCATTTGATAAATACACCCAGTAACTGACTAGCGAACAGAAGAACTCCGTAAAGATAACAAATGGTATCACTTTTCCTGGCTAGATTGATGACACGTATTACCGCGGCTATTTCTCTCCTGCAACATTTTTCATTATAGGGAATATTAATGAGTTAACAAGGACCCTATCTCTGTCTATCTCCTTTCTCATTTTAACAAGTAATTCTGATGTTAATTGACAAATCTCTGGGTTCATAATAACCTGACCACTATGAAAATAACAGCGGTGGAACTTTTTAAAAATTGTTTATGTAGAAGTAATTGTTAGAAATACTTGTTAAAATTTGAAAGCATGCCAATGATGAATGACTGGTCTCCATCTGAGGGGAGGAAGGGTTTCTAGGTTTTCTGGTCCTAGCTTTTCAGTCAATTCATATTTGTTTAGCCACTAAAACATACAGTGTACTACTTGAGCCATCTGTGAAAATAGCAACAATATCTAAAACCTTTTCTTCTGTCTTAAGACACCCATAACTTGACCTTGTTGGAAATTTAGATGTAAAATAATGCTATAAGCATCATGAATGTCAAATGAACTGTACATAATTTAACATTTAATTTCAGAAACATTATCAGTCTAGAAGGATAAATTCTAAAATAACACCACAGTGATTAGATGGCCAGATTCTAAATAGTCGTCTGTGTCTACTTTATATTCTGTTGTATTATGTGAGTTCCTACATTCATACATTTATTTTATGTATTATTTTGGTTTAACTAAAAATAAAGATGTTTAAATACCAAATAAAGTATATGAACATTTAGTCTTCAAAGAAAAGAAAAGTGGGACAGAAAGATGCAGGAAAAACATTATAGAGGTTGGATGTGAGCTGGGCTTGACCAAGGGAGAGAACTGGGACAGGTGAAGATGACTGAGGACATTCAGAGCTACCTACTAATATCACTATTGAGTCAACACAGAGGAGCCTCACACTGGCCCACTACAAAACATAAGTGAGATACCCCTTGAGAAACACTGACATTAGTTTCCTGCAAATTGTCCTGCCCATCTCTGGCTGTGTTCTCCATCCTTTGGTCTTGTCCCCTACCTGTGATTCCTGGCCAAGGTTTCTTCTTTGGTTTCTGGCCTTTCTCAAGGATGCAAACTCTGACTTTCCTCTCCACCCATGTCATATAGCAAACTTTCCCAGGCCCCAAGTCTCCTTCCTAGCACCAACTAGCCAAATACTCATCAACCCTCAGGGAGGGTAAGTTTCATTCAGACACAGAATGTCAGTGTTTGTAAGGTATAAGTTGTGTTTAGGAGTCAGCGTTCAGAAGTCAGAAGCAGGATTCATGTAGGGAAATAGAGGGCAAACAGCCATACCATGAAAGGTCTGAAAGGCCAGTGTTAGTTTCCTGATGCTGTTGCAGAAAATGACTATAAACCTAAAAATTTCAAACAGTACAAAATTCCCATATAGGTCCCATAGTTCCTAGGTCTGATATGAGTAGACTAAAATTAAGGTATTAGGAAGCCCATATTTCTTTTGGAAGGGCTAAAGGTAACCATTTCCTTCATTTCTTACTTCAAAAAATGGGTCATATTTCTTGTCTCATGGAAGACCAACATCTTCACAGGCAACAATGCACACCGCTTTCACCAAATTTGTTTCTATCTTTGTTTTTCACTGTTTTTTGTTTTCTTTTGCTTTTTACTCTGAAGGACTTCTGTGATTACATGGAATCTCCTCAAACAACCTGCCATTGTAAGGCCACCTGATTAGCAGCCTGAATTCTGTCCACTCCCTTTATAGTTGGGGAAAATGGTTAGAGTTTTTAATGAGTAGTCCTATCAAAGGGAAACCAAGGTAAATAAAACACAGGTGACTCCTTTTATCACTACAAATCCAAGTGTTGCCTCTGAGTGTTTAGTTCTGAGTTATTTCAGTGGGAGAGGCATCTTTGCTTTTTGCAGCTTTATTTTAATAAGGGGAGATGGGTGGGGTTGCTGACCTGCAAATGTATCAAACTGCACAGGAGGATGGAGCATTAAACCAACGGATTACCAGAGGGAGCCAATATCCTTTGTTTTTCGCTTTTTTTGTTTTTCTATTTCTCAAGCTCAGACATTCTGTTCACAGAATGTACTTGCCTTCGTAGCAGATGGTAGTGGATTCGACTCAACCTATCTCAATTGTCCCTCATGCTATTTCTCTCCATCTTCCCCTGACTTTCTCCCCTCCACCCAAATTAATTTCAGACAGATCTTTGTGCTTTGGCTGACATTCAAAACTGTCACCTCCATGCACACATTAACTCCAAGGCCTCTGTCATCCCTCACATTAAAATTCTCTCGCTGGTAGTCAGCACAGCTTGACTCAGCCAGCTAAGGGGTTGGCTCTAAGCAAGATGCAGTGACAGCCGGCTTCATGTGTGACAATCCCGGTCAATTTGACAGCAATAAGACACCCTCCTTAGAACCAGTTGCAGCTCTTGTTGACCCAAGTAGGAAGGTTATTCTTCTGAGCAATCCTCTCTTCTTCCCATGAGAGAGAAAGGTTAGGGGTTATCAGGCAGAGGCTGTGAATATTTTATGGTGAATGACCACAACAGGAAGATCAATTAATAAATTCCACAGTCTAGGCATGGCATTTTCATTGTGAAAGAGCTATTGGCTGACTGAAGAGTTACACTCTTTAAAAATGGCAACTCCCAAATATGCAGACACAGTGCTCCAATATGCTTTCAGCAATTTCGGCGTCCTGACATGGGAAATAATCTTGATAGTTACAGGGAAATTCTTTCTCAATTTATAAGTGATAGTCAGGGAGGAAGAATAGCTGGCTAGTAGTCACTGTTATTCACATCACAGTAACTTCCTCTCTATCTTTCAAGCCTGCGGGCCCTCACATGGTCCCCCATTTAGACAGGTTATATAGATAAAACAACTGTCTGTGGTTTGGGGAGAACATTAATGATGGTAAGGGTTTAAACATCTGCCGGGCAGTGGTGGTGCACGCCTTTAATCCCAGCACTCGGGAGGCAGAGCCAGGCGGATCTCTGTGAGTTCAAGGCCAGCCTGGACTACCAAGTGAGTTCCAGGAAAGGCGCAAAGCTACACAGAGAAACCCTGTCTTGAAAAACCAAAAAAAAAAAAAAAAAACATTCAATCATTTACTCAACTTTTTAGACTATGTGGAAACCATTTTTGTAAATGACAGAAAAAAATGCATCTATCTACCTCAAAATTTTTATGAGCCCTTTCCAATGCCAAGAAAATGCACATCATACCCAAGCTGCCCTCCTTGTATTCTTCTTCTTAATCTAATTTACTTAATAAATATAAAAACTGTTTACATGGTTTAGAAGTCAAAATTCCATAAACATGCTCAGACAACTTCCCATCTAGCCTTACTTTATAATACTGTGCCCCCTGCCTCCTGTTGCTGGTCAAAGTCTTTGACTACTCATAACCTTTGAGTAGCCCAGTCATAAAATCTATAGTCTTTAGTGACTTTATAAGAGACATCTTTGGAAGTCTACTGAGAGCAGGAAACATTTTATTTGTCATTAAAATGGCAGTTCCTATCATAAGTTTTGTACATACTGGAGCTCTCTTTACATGTTTTATAGTTAGATGGAAACATCCAAGGGCTACTGATTCTTTGGGCAAAAACATATCCTTTTTAATTGGCTGGATTTTTCTTCTTAAGTGTCTGTTATAACCAAGACATCGCAATGCCTGTCAAGTAATGGAGTGACAGAGAAAGACCTTAGAATTGTGCTTAGTGACAGCAGAAGTGGAAGTGGATTTTGCTCTGTCAAGAGTGAGTCTAAACTTGAGATGAGACACTGAAGAACTTATACCTGCTCCCTTACCAGTAGGGCTGGCTTGACTATTGGGTAGACCTAAGCCTTTGTGAACATCAGATAATCTGTGAAGAAGCATTCTACAGTCCCAGCCCCAATAAAGACTTCCAGAATTGTCTCTAGATGGCTTTTAATTTAATTTAATTATTTTAATTTAATTCTTGTAAAACTGCTACCAGAGAGAAGATTGGGGCAAAGAATAAGATTCTGTAAAAGAAACTAGGAAGTAGACAGAAAGAAATCGTCAAGGTCAAGTTCAAGGACCATGGTTCCCAGTGGAATCTCTTCCAGACAATGCTCACAGGCTTGCTGGGTTTCTCCCACTCAGCACCAGTGTGGCTATTCTTGGACTCCCTAAGGCCATATGAAACCTGTGTGTCAGCAAGAGCCTGTCAAAACACACATGTAAGTAGTGAAAATGAGATTTAGGGAAAACTCCAGGATAAGACCAGGGAAGCAGGAGAAGACTTAAGCAATCCATTCCCACCAGGTCAGTGTGACAGCAGTGAAGGCAGAGAAATTTTTCTCTTTCATGATTATAGAAGTTAGTGTCTACAGCAGATCCACAAGGAAATACCACATGAGTGATCTCACCTGGCCCTTCAAAAGACCTGGATGTATCACTAACTCCCATATTTTCATGTGAGAAAGCTGAAGGGACTGAGCAAAGCCCTATATCTAGTTGTAGCAGATCCAGAATTCATGTAGGCTTTCTTGAAACCATATTGGGAGCTCCAGACTCTGAGCTGCAGAAATGGGAAAAAGCAGACTCATTGATGTCACTGTTCTCAGGCCTACTGCAGACACAGTCTCCTCCTTGTAGGTTTTTGGGGCTCTGCTGCATCTACCCCCCCCCCAGATCTTTCCACTTAATCTCTTGACCTATGTGAATCTCAACCAAGTAAGAACACCTTAAATTTTATAAATTAAGAAAAATTCCTGCTTTTAAGAGTGGTTTAACTTTGTATTAATGTACTAACTTCTTCCACTGGCCCTGTAGCTGTGGCTAGTCACAGTATCACACTGAGTCATGTCTGGATGTAAAATAAGAAGCCCCATATCTCTGTCCCAGGTTAATGAGAGAAATCAGATATTATTAATATTTCAGTATGTTGATTCCAAGAATGTATAAAATGTGAGCCATTCTCACTTTCAACACTGACAATTGATCTCAGAATTTTGAATCCTATTATGTATCAATTTGTACATAAAGTTAAATTTAGAAATTAGGCTCTAACATAAAAATAGGTGCTGCTCATTTAACATTTTGCTAAAGGAATTCCAAATGACTTAACCATTTTTCTACAATGTTCTCTTATGTTAATCTGCTGATTGTGATCCTTTGCCAAATACATGGAAAGTTTTAACTTTGTTTCCAAGATAATTCTGACACTGGATTGAGAATAAATAGGTCAAGTGTGAAACCAATCATTTCAGATGGACAAAGAAGCTGTAAGTTGTCTGTGGCACTGAACAGCCTGAGAGACTATCAGTGGTCCAGGTTCATTTCAATGTAGTCATGGAAACCCACATACTGAAACGTTACAAGAGTCTTCTTGACGTCTGAGGTCAGGTGGATGAATACATTGGCCCTTCATTAGGTCCTATGGACTCTCAAAATAAGATTATTTCTGCTTGTTTTTCTCATCATTTACAGCATAATGAACGGTTCAGAGAACGTCTTACCTTATAAAACATTTGTTCTCAATTAAAACATTTTAATTACCTTTGATGCTAATAGCTCACAGATTAGCACCTGCTGTACCGACTTTCCTTAGGTTAAAGTACCATAAAAAGCAACCCCACAATTTCAGTGCCTTTTAAGTGCAGACTCACTTCTCACGCATTTTACCTCTTAGTGGCTGCTTCACTGTTTTGGAGGGTTTATTTATTTGAGAATCTAGTTAAAAAAGGAATTTCTCTCTCCTCAAGGCTGAATAAAAGAGCAATAAGGCTGGCCAAAACTTTCTGATGACTACTTGAAGGTCAACATTTCCTTGCATAATATAGGTGATCTGACCAAGTCTGGCATCAATAGGAAACATACTTCTCTGGAAAAACACTAATCCCCACAGTGAAAGATGAGGGTGAAAACACCTCTCACTAAGAGACAGGAAAGAGTAACTGGAAATATACTAATGCCATCTTCCAGACCACTTCTTCCCTCATCTCATGATTTTTAGGAAGGAGGTATCCTTTGGTATAGGAGAAATAACAGCTGGCCTATGTAGAAAAAGTGTGAGATGATAGACACAGTTATAACAGTACCTGTGTTTGTTCTTTCTCCCTTTCTCTTCTTCTATGTCATCCTCCTCTTCTTCCCCCTCCTCTTCCCACCCCTACATGATCTTTCTTCTGAAATTTGACCAAGGTTCTGCCTATAAAAAGGGTCATTGAAATTAAATAAGACAAGTCAACAGTTTGAATGTATATTCAAAAAATTACATCTTTGGTCAGGTGCCAATGATGATCTCTGTGTCTATAAAGAGAGAACAAACTCAAGCATAGAATATCAGCATTTCATATTTACAGGCATCACCAGAGGAACTTATCACACAGCTTCTGATTCAGTGTATCTGTGAAGAGCCAAGGACCATACAATTAAAGCAATCTCCCTGATGATACTGGCACTGCTAACACCAGGACCACACAGAGCAGCAATGGCTCACATGACCTGTGCTCCTTTCAAACATCCTGTTTAAAGTCATGTCAATTGTTTTTCCATAGCCATGTGGCTTGAATAAAGGTATGTATAAATTGAATGTGATATGAAGCTGACTTTTTATGAAATTGCTTCTAAAGGAACATACTTGTCTTTTATCATCTTTCTGATGATAGCAACAGCTTTGGGCTACATGGATAGCCAAGAGGATATAATATTTGGATAAACAGATTATTAAAATTAAATGGGGGATGAAAAACAGACTACAAAATAGGCAATGTTCTGTTCACGAATATTAAAATAAAGACTCTTCCATAAGAGAGTTCCTTTCTCCTTTTGGGAGAAACATACATATTGGGGTGTATTTTTATAGTCTTTTACATAGTTCAGTGAATTTCTTTGTCATAGGAACTTCCCATAATTATGGTTTTGTACCTTATCTTGCAAGTGGGTTCCATTTACAAGGGTGACAAGGCCATTCAGTTCCAAATAACTGCATAGTTCTTAAGCAACAACAACAACAAAAAAAAAAACCTTAGACTCATCTATTTAAAGAAAAGAGAAAGCCCCCACCCCTGCTTTTTCATAAAACAGAATTGTCCTGACAGGGCTTTCCTGTTCTTTTGAGTCAATAGTCTCAAAAGGCTTAAAAATAGATGATAGCTTTTCATTTATCATTTGAACAAACATGAGAAATACAGAAACAATCCTCATGGAATTCCCGGTGTAACTTTCCCATCCCTACAGTTGGTAATGTGGTTCTTAGGGAATGGCAGATTCCATAAACGAACACACTAGCAATATCTTGGCATCTAGCCTCCTAAGACACAGTGTCATTTGAGGACAATCTCACATGGAGGACATACTCATGATTTCAGAAACTCTGCTAAAAAGCCCAGGGATGCTGGGGGCTCAATGAAACTCTCCCTCCTGGGGACACGGAATGAGTTTAAGATACCACCAGGACTTCATTCTATACTTATGCAGTACTCTTGGGAGAGCTTACTGGGGGGCTAAGGGATAAACCAGTTTCCAGAAAGAATGTGTGGAGAATAACACTTGTTAGTTACTTGTCCTATTGGTTTAACAAAACCTCTGATAAAATCAACTTAGGGAAAGAAGAGTTTGTTCATAGTCCTGTGGGATATAGTCCATCATGGTGGGAAAAACACAGAGGTAGAGTGGGAGGGATGGGTCCAATTCATCTGCAGTCCTAAAGGGAGCAATGAATGCCTGTGTTCAGCTTCTTTTTCCTTTTTATTCAGTCTGTGTCTCCAGTTCATGAACTCTTGCCACCCAGAATCAAGAAGGGCCTTCACATCTTAATCAACTTACTCTAAATAGTCCCCCACAAGCATGCCCAGAGATTTGTTTCCAAAATCTGGTGATTCTAAATCCCATCAAGTTTCAAATCCAGATTTAACTATGGCATCACTGAATAGACAATTTGGAGATATATGCTGTAATTTCGGGTAGAAGACTAATTACCTATGTGGCTTTGGACAATTTATACAGTCTGCCAAGCAGCCCTCAATTTTCTTATCTGTAAGTAGATTTCATGGGGTTCCTAGAGACTATTCTATTGTTGGCCCTTCAAGAGGAAAAGCAGTAATAACGCACAGCGATTTCATGATAACTCCATAGAAGGTGTTACTGTGTAAGCATGTAGGCTTCAGCACATGTGAATTGTAGTCTGTTAGGACAACAAAACTGGGAGAAGAAATACAAAGACTCATGATGGGAAGAAACTGGGATGGTAAGTCAGAGGAAAGAGATTTGTACTCAGCACTTACTTATGAACCGCTCCTTTAACAGCAAGCAACCAAAGACTCTCCGCCTCTGCCAGTCCCTACACTCAGAACTTGACAGTGAGAAGGAGACTCTTTTGTTGTTGTGCAAGTTAGATTCTCCCAAGAGAGACAAGTAACAAATAATTAGAAAGGAAAGGCACAAGATAACTGAAGATTGTTATAAATGTCACTGAGGAAATAAATGAAGGATGCAACCCCCAAGGAGCAGCAGGGCTTTTCCAGGAGAAGAAAAGAAGTCAGAAGGCCCCAAGTGAGGTGAGAACACATGAAGTAAGGATGCAGAGAAGTAAGATGATGGTCTAAGAAGGCCTCAGCAGACACAGTGCGAATGTGCTTTCTAAACACAAGAGGGAGTCACTTCAAGGTTCTAGGAAGGAACAAGATCTTATACACCATTTAAGCCAATGCTCACAGTTTCTGAGGGGACCACATACAATGGAGACAATCACTGTGAACTCCCGGGATGTCACTTGTTTGCTATTTTACAATCACTTAGAGCCAGCTGACATCAGAATTTCAGTGTCCATATTTTCCTAAATTTGTCCCAGGTGGTGAGTAGGGCCAGCTCTCAGGAAATAGCCATATTTTGTGAACAAGCCCTTTCACAGTCTGCTTGCCCCACTGACCCCCAAAGTTCCCTCTGCTTGCTCTCTGAACTAAACCTGGATTCAGTCTTTTCTCCAGGATTCAGGAGTCCACTGAAAAGGAATGACATCCCCAAACTAATGTTTTGGCTGACTCGGCGAGCTCCTTGAAAAGTCTCCACTTGTGGTCTTGCATTGAAGTCCTAGTGGTAAGAAGGCTTCTGCCATTTTGGTTAACAAAATAATTTGTTCCTGTTTTATTAAAAGTCTTTTCATTTGAAATCTCTGAGTCATTTTCAATCCTACAGGTGAACAATGTAAGCTTTTCTGTTTTATTTTATTTTAAGTAGCTATTGGGATCTCAATACTTTATTAATAGGTAATTTCCCCCCAATTCTTTGGAAATACTACTATTACCATTTACCAAATTTTAAGGATTGTTTCTCCATTTTCTTTTATCCTATTGCTCAGTCCATTTGTGTCCTGTGGTTTCTACTTTGAAGTAGTAGAGCATATCTCCATACCAAGCAGGCTACCACCCAGCCCCCATCATCTTTTCCATGTTATTTTAACTTCTCCACACTGTCAATACGTGTGTGTGTGTGTGTGTGTGTGTGTGTGTGTGTGTGTGTGCGTGCGCGCGCGCGCGCGTTAAAATACTAACTACTATGACAAAAACAACTTAGGAAAGGGATCATTGTCAGGGGCACAGTTCATCTTAGGAAGGAAGCCAAGGAGCTTGAAGCAACTGATCAAATTGAATCTGTAATTGAGAAGCAGAGATCAATAAATGCCTGTTACTGCTCAACCCCTTTGACCACTTACATAGTCAAAGATCCCAGGTAGGGAGTGGTGCCATCCACAGCACCTGGGACATCCCATCTCAATTAATGTAATCAAGGTAAACCCTCTCAGGTCTGTTCAGAAGCCCGTCTCCAAGATCCTTCTAGAGAATTTGTCATGTTGATAGTTAACACTAACTCTCCCAGTAAGCATCCTAAAGAATGTAAGATGATATGCCATTGTGGTTTTGATTTATATTTCTCTGATAATTTTATTTCCTTCTTTCTGATTTTGATGTCTTGTAAGTTTTTTGTTTGTTTGTTTTGTTTGCCTACTTGCTTTGGTGAGAACTTTCAGTACTATGTGGAACAAAAGTGTTGAGAGTGAGATATCCTAGCCTTGTTCCTGACTGTAACAGCCAAGTGTTCAGTCTTCCAGTATTGAGTGTGGTATTAGATGTGGGCTTTTCATAGATGACCTTTATTACAAATGTGAGACATTTCCTTCTGTTTCTGATGTGGTGACTAGTTTTTTTCATGTCAAATCCTTTTTATGCATCTACAATTGAGATAATCATACATTTTGTCCTTCATTCTGTGAATCTATGTAAATATTATTGATTCTTAAAGATTAGTTTAATATTGCATGACTTTACTAAATATTTTTATGATTCATAGTATATTTCTATAAGCTTTCATGGATTTTCAATGTGTGAAGCCATATCATTTCATCTTCAAACAGAAAATTTTAAATCATCTTTTCTGGGGTTTTTTTGTTTGTTTTTTTTTTTGAGACAGGGTTTTTCTGTGTAGCTTTAGAGCCCGTCCTGAAACTCACTATGTAGACCAGGCTAGCCTCAAACTCACAGAGACCCATCTGCCTCTGCCTCCCAAGTGCTGGGATTAAAGGTGTGTGCCACCACCACCTGGCCCTCCTTTTCTAGTTTTTACATCTCTAATCTTGCACTACTGTGAGGATTTGTGGCCAACATTCTCCAGTTTTATAGTTAATGATAGAGGAGTAAGCATCCTTGCTTGGTGACACACTTCAGAGAGAATAAACTCTGTATTTTTTTTCATTGAACAGAAACAGGCTTCTGCATAAATCATCTATTTTTATCATGTTAACAAAACATTGATTGATTATGCTTTTTATTAGAAATATGAGTTAAACTTGGCAAAATGAAAATGTCCATTGGACTTTTCTCCATAGATCTGTTAATATGGTGAAATATGCTAATGGACTTCCTAACACTGACATTGCATGTCTGCCCTAACCTTTGCTGTGACCTCCTGTGTGTTTCAAAACTTTGAGCATACACTGTATCTATGCATTGCACAGGGCAATAATCTAAGCCATGAATGCACTGTGTAACAATCAAACTGATGCAACTAACATTTCCTCTCCCAGAAAATTTATTAATCATTACACTTTTCTCCTCTACTCTTTATAAATGAATAACAAATTATTGTAAACCATAGATACCCTACTCTATTGCAGATCACTGGAACTTAATTCCCTCCAACTGTATTTTAGAAACATTTTTTCAATCTCTCTATTCTTCCTCCCTTTGCCTCCAGTATCCTTTAGATGCCACTATCCTATTTTCTCTTTTTAGGACACCAACCTTTTTTAACTAATGCAAGTGAGAAAAATCATGAGTCATTGTCCTCCTGAGCCCTCGTGTTTAACTTAACACGGTGTCCTTCAGTTTCATGAGACTCCATTTTGTATATTCACCATATTTACTTTATCCCCCCCACCTGTTGCTGGACATCTCCATTGATCTCATGTCTTCATTATTGAGACCAGGATAACAATAGAGATGAGAGTGAAGCATCCCCTTTAAACTGACTTGATTTCCTTTGGGTACATACCCAGTTGTAGAACATCTTCATCATGGAGTAGTTCTATTTTTGTCCCTTCAGAAGTTGCCATGCTGTTTTTTCAGCAACTATATTAATTTTCCATCAACAGTACACAAGAATTGGTCATTATTCATCACTTTGGCAATAACCATTCTCACCAGCATGGGCTGATCTATCCTTGTAGCTTTCCTCTATGCTTCCCTGATCATGGGGATGTTGAAAATGTTTTGGTACACATTGTCCATTTGCATACCTTCTTTTAAGAAGTATCTACTCAAATCATTGCTCTACTTTTTAATTGGACTATTCTTTATTTTACTGTTAAGATATTTTACATTTCTTATAAGTTCTAGGTAATAGTCCCTTAATAGGTAGTTTGCAAATGTTTTTGCCTACTCTACAGGATGCCTCTTTGTCCTTCAGTTATTTCATTTGCATTGTCAAAACTTCATATTTGATATAATGTAACCTGAGGATAACTTTATATTTTCATATAGATCATACAGTTATATCTCTGATTCATTTTGAGTTAAGATTAATTCTTAATTTTTAATCAATCTGTATTTCTTGCATAACTGTTTCCTCCTATATTTGTTTTTAAATGATATTGGTTGTTGCTTGTGTTTGTTTTAGACAATTTCATCAGTATTTTAAAGTGCAAGTTGTCTATAGATTAAAGAAGAGAAAACTTTCAATATCAAGATTTATTATTAACATTATTTTCCTTTTGGGGCAGGATTGGAAGGTTGCCTTCTTTATGCTCTTGTGAGAGTGGATGACTTGGTTTTAAATGTTTTCTTAGAACTGTCTTATGAAGTCATCTGTATCTGATTGCCTTTGGAGAACTGTGGTGAGTAGGACACCACTAATCCCTTTTCCAACTCCTCTGTAGTAACAGCTTTTTTTTTTTTAAGGATTTATTTTGGCGAATTATCTTTTCTTAGAAAATCATTTACTTTTGCATCAGTTAAACCTCCTCTGTTGCAATAGTTGTTTCTTTTCCATTAGCCTATCTATCTGTGCTTTCTTCTTTCACCCCTGTACTATAAATCATCTTAACTTGCTTCCTAATTAGATTAGCTAGTGCTTATCTATTTCATTCATTGTTTAAACAAATATGTACATGCTGATATGGCTCTTTTTCTTCTTTATTAGTTTTTTGCTTTTGTTCTTAGTACCCTGCTTCTTCCTCTTTTCTGTCTCCCAAGTCATGTGGTTAGATGTTAAACTGTCTACTGTCCTCCATTCTCGTTGACACACGCATTTAGTGCTATACAGTTTGTTCTGGCCACTGCTTTAGTTGTACATTAAATATAATGCAGATTCTAATACGTAAAGTTATCACGTTTCCAGGGCTTGATACTGATTCTCATGTTTTCATTTGAATCCATATTTTTGCAAAATAATTGGAGTATTTAAATGATTGCCTGCTATTTCGTTTAAATTACCTTTTATGATTTACTCAACTTTTTTTTTTTATCATGATCTAATACGTGATGACTTCAGAATTGCTCATAAATGTCCAATGTGCATTAGAGAAGACTTAGGAAAGACGTTGAAGCGGCATTAACCAGGCATAAATAAATCTCACTCTGTGTCCTCCTTGTCCATACTTGTCCTTGTTCACAGCATCTCTCTCAAGCTGAGCCTCCCTGTCTGGTGGGTGAGTGTGAGTGTGTGTGTGTGTGTGTGTGTGTGTGTGTGTGTGTGTGTGTGTGCAGGCACACCGGTGTTTGCTGTAGATTCTGTTAGGAAGGCGGCTGATATTCAGGAAGCTTTATCTTATCTTGGCTTGGCATTTGGGCCTCTGCCATCATAAAGGCTTCCTTTCTGTCTTATCTCCTTTTGTTCTGAGTCCCGACTCATCAGCTCCGAAGATCTCAAGCTCCAGCTTCATTTCATTTGTGGGTTTGGCATATTTTGTTCTTGGTGCTCAGGCTTTCTTTCTGCACCCACCCAGATTTAATGTCTTGTGTGCACAGGGTTGGCTTTGCTTGCTGAGCCACTTTAAGAAATTATTGTCTTTTAACATGTGAGTTAAGCACAATTGCAGTCATTAATGTGACTGATGTGATTTGTTTCAAATCTATCAATTGTATGTATTATATGTTTTCACTATAATGGCTCATACTTTGTCATATTCTCTCTCTCACTCTCCCTCTTCTCTCTCCCTCTTCCCTCTTCTCCGTTTTTGGTTTATTTATGTTACTTTTGCTTGTTTTGGACTCCTTTTATTTGCTAGAAAGGTTCACATTCATATTCCAGTTGTAGGCTGATGCCTACCTCTAATAGCTGAGTCTTCTTTCTGTCTTGGTTTGAGTCTTCCATTGTAGCTGTCCCTGAAGTCTTTGACTCTACCCTGCCTTGCTCTCTCTGTTTCCAGCCCCCAACACTGTCAATACACATTTCTAGTTTCATGTTTTCCCACTTACTGGGAAATTAAAGTTTGTAAAGCCCCTTGTCTTTATATTGTGTCGCAAGGCAAGATTGGAGTGATTTTATGTGCTAGCCTTCTTCATGGGCATATTTTTTTAGATGTGTGGAGATTCTAATTTAGGCTGCTGCCATTATCCCATGGACCTGGAAGCTTCTCATAGACTTTTATGAGAATTAAATGAGCTAATCTAGTGAAAGTAAAGATCGCTCATTACCCTTTGGTGGAAAGACTTTAGTAATTTGTTCTCTTGCATTTAAGAAATAACATAGTTTTCTAACTACTACACATTAACCCTTTTCTGTGAAGTATTTTGTCCTCTTCCACTAATTATCGGGTCTTTTGTTTTGATGTATACAAATCATGTGCCTTGAGGTGCAGAAAGTTGGGAAAAAACTTAAGGGGACAACAACATTCTGATGGCCTTCACTGCGGAGAGCAGAAATGGATGAGGCATCTGGCCATCTAGAATAGAGGGCACTAAGAATGATTGTGAAATCTGGAAATAAGGGGGAAAACAGTTATTTGATTAATCATTGCTCTTATACTTAGCTTTGTCCTAGACTGTGAGTAAAGCTATGAGTACTATGAATTTTGAATGCCTAAGCAGGGCTCATAGGGGCTCACAGAAAGTGTAAAGACAATCACAGAGCCTGCATGAGTGCAAGCAAGGTCCTCAACATATTATATGGTTGTGTAGCTTGATATTCTTATAGGACTTCTAATGTGGGAATGGGGTGATGTTTCTGACTCTTCTGCCTGGGCTTGGGATCCTTTTCCTCCCACTGGGTTGCCTCATCCAGCCTTGATATGAGGGTTTGTGCTTAGTCTTATTGTAACTTGTTATGTCATGTTCAACTGGTATCTCCAGGAGGCCTGTTTTTATTTTTTTTAATTTTTTTTTTTTAAGAAAACAGAGTAGGAATGCATGGCGGAGGGGACTGGGAGCGGTGGAGGGAGAGGGGAAGCTACAGTCAGGATGTAATATATGAGAAAAGAATTTAAAAAAAAATTAAAATACCAAAAGTGGGTCTGGTGTTTCATATGGGTAATCTCAACACTTGGGAGTCTGAGGTAGGAGGATTGATTGTCAAAATTTGAGAACAACCTGGGCTGCATGTGAGTTCTAGTCTAGACTGAATTGAAGAATAAGATTCTGAAAAGAAAAGGCAAGGACAAAATACACACTAAAATCCTTTTTGAGCAATATTCATATTTATCTCGTTAACTTCTCTGTGACGAAGATGTCGTACTTGGCCTCTGAAGAGCAAAGATTTATGATAGACAGAGAATGATCGTTGTAAAGGTTTAAAAGGCTGTATAAGATGATAAGCGTCAATCTACCATTACACTCCCAACAATCTGAGAGCTTTGAGTTGACAGCATCTCCCATCATAAATATGAGAGGAAAAATAAGATTCCGAGAGACTGAGTGAAACTTCCATAATAAAGTACATGATTGAAAGATAAACAACTTTGACAAAGGACAGAAAAGTAAGTTCATTCTTTGAGATTCTATGCTCAAATCTCGTGTACTGTCTCACACACACACACACACACACACCACAAATGGCCCAGATAGAAATACACTAGATGCATTGTTGAAGAGAAAGTTACTTGTGAAGAGAACAGCCTAACAAAACTTTCCGAAGGTATTAGATCAAGTAGACTCTCTCCAGTACGGGGCAGTGTCTTTCTCCTCAGATGAGCTGTAGAGAATCCCACTCAGCTGTTCCTGTTTTGTGTGATTTCACGAGCAAGGACTCTTTCTTGCTGAAAAAGGGAGCCCTTCCTTTTGCACAGGGATCTTCTGGCAGGAACCCCCTTGTCAGGAGAGGTGGTAATTAATACTCTCCCTGGGTCCTGGGAGGGAGCTTGGCGGAAAGTGCAGGGAGGGGGTGACAAGGGACAGATTGCCTGCTATCTGATCAGGAGGCCAGCGCCCCAGTTTACTTGAAGGAACAAAGACCTGGTCTGTGCACCAATCCTTTGAGCCAATAAACCCCAGCAGGGCGTGAAGTGGTCTGAGAGTGACCGAAAGCCAAATCTGTTAGAGAAATGAGAGGCTTATAAATATCAGAGCCACGGGGTGGGGAAGTGGCTCTAATGGAATTAGGGGATATTCCTGGCAGGACTTGGCTCTGTTGTGTCCTCTCAGTTCCCAGAGGAGGCACTTAGTAAGGAGTTAAACCCCTTACTCACAATGGAGAAGTAGGGAAAGGAACCAATGAACTGTAGAGCATTTGTCAGTGTGTTTCCCACTTGTACCCAGGAGCATGACACCCCAACTGGAGAACAGAGCGGGAGGCCTGGAGGAAACCGGTGCCACTGACTTGTTCCTGCACAGTTCCTTCTCCCCCTGCTCCAAATAAAGACGAAGCCCTTGGGGGAGAAACAGAAAGGAAGCCAGGCTCTAAAGTTGTTAAAAGCCACCCTGAGGTGCAGCATAGCTTTATGGGTTGTGGCAAATTGGGAGAAGAAACATGTACATTATCATCAATACCAAACTTTCCTACCTTGACTACCATTTTAAGCTAGGCAGATGTGATGTAAACATATCTTGAGCCTGGGTTCTCCTCTATAAAGTCTGGATCACATTATTCACTCTGTAAGGAGAGCTAAAAGCACAGAGATTTAACCAACAATGGGTCCAGAAAGGGAGACACCGAGCTGCTTATCAGAAACTGGGAGAGGAGGGAATGGATCCATCAGGGAGGATGGCATAAGGAAAGCAGATAGTGTGAGAGGAGGGAACATGTAGAAAGTCCTAAAAGAATGGCGACAAGGCCTAGGGAGTCCCACGTCCTTGAGCTCGAAGCCTTAGAGTCAGAGTTTGAGGCTGGATCTGATAATAACTGTGATAGTAATAATTAGCATCTACTAAGAGCATGCCACAGACAAAACTTCATTCTGAGATTTTGCATTTATCACGTTTAGTACTTGAGATGACATTCATAGGCAAGTATTGTGGTCTCATTTTATAGATGAGAAAACTAAGACAAGGGCAGGGGAGGGAGCTCAGTTGGCAAAGTGCTTGTGTAGCATACATGAAGCCCTGAGTTCAATTCCCTGCCTCACATAAATCTGACATTGTGGTACATGTCCATAATCCTAGAATCTAGGAGGTAGATGTATGAAGACCAGATATACAAATGATGCCTCAAAAAGAAGAAGGAGGAGAAAGAAGAAGGGAGTGGGGAGAGACTGATAGAGATTAGATTTCTCACTCAAGTTCACAATGATAGGAAATTAAGGATCTGAACTCCAGAAGTCAACTTGAACAAGGTATGAGAAAAACCAACTAGTGTGTGTGCATGTGCATGCCTGAGTGTGTGCATACACGTGAGCATGTGTGTATGTCCGTGTGTGTGTGTGTGTGTGTGTGTGTGTGTGTGTGTGTGT
>CABHPP010169529.1:4087-29622 GCA_902168425.1 Peromyscus attwateri | reverse complement strand
AGAGAGAGAGAGAGAGAGAGAGAGAGAGAGAGAGAGAGAGAGAGAGATCGTCTGAGTACGTATAATTGAAATTGAGAAGCCATCAGTAACTGCCCCGGGAAACCTGGTCCAGCAGGTGCTTCAAGACTGAGACCTTGGCAGTGCGCAGACTCAGTCCTGCTGCTCAGAATTGCTGTCCCTCTTCTCCAAACTCCACCTCCAGACTGGGTTTCCTTCGCCTCTTGTAAAATCCCTCCTGACTGGGGTCTGTGGCTTCCATGTTCCCCAAGGTCACAAAATTCAAGGCCATGGAGAAGCTGTAAGTCACATTCTAATGAGGAAGTTGAGTTCTCTATCTGTGCCCAGCACATGTGCAGGCTAATATGAGGGAGAGGGTAGATAATGAGGCAAACCTACACAAACAGGAAACGTGTTCTAATTAAAAATAACCTGTGACCATTTTAGGAGGGAAAGTAGAAAAAGTATGTAAAAGAAAGTAAGATCTCACCGTGTCAGCCCTTGAGGGACAACTGCTACCTACGAGTCGCTGTCTTTCAGTCTTTTCAAGGAGTGGACAGTTTGAACGCTGGGTGATCTGGGCTGGAGAGATGGCTCAGCGGTTAAGGGAACAGATGTTCCCAAGTTCAATTCCCAGCATTCACGGGCAGCTCACAACTGTCTGTAACTTCAGTTCCAGGGCATCAGATGCCCTTTTCTGACCTCTGTGGATACCAGGCATGCAAATGGTACACATACATACATGTAGGGAAAACACTCACACACATAAAAAAGGGAGGGGGGTGTAATTTGACAGTTCTTCCTTTTGTCTTGTTTCTAAAACCTGCCAAAACTTCCAACTACTCAAGAGAAGACAGTGACATTGATAAAAATCCACAGTTGCTCATAATCCCTGTGACAGGATGCATTTCATTCCTGAAGAGAGGGTAAAAAGCCGGCTTGCCTTGCCTTGGAAGAACCTATTATCAAGAGGAAGTGGTAGCCTCTAGGTATATGACCCACCTTCAGACTCCCAGCCCAGGATTTGGATCAAATCCTGCCAGTAGCCCAGGATTTCTGATCCCTAAAGGAGACATATTTGAATGGGACACCCATCAAAGTTAGAGGTCATTCCTGCCTGTGTTAGGTCTCAAATAGCGGATAAATGCCTAACTGAGGTGCCTAGTTAACATATCAAAGTGGACCTAGCCACCAGGTTCTGCCAGCATCCCTCAGTCTCTACCTGTTACAGGGTATGGCTGGCACATTCCAGCCCCTACCCTAAACTTCCCCAGCCCAGCTGCCCATTCCTATATAATCCAGCCATTTTGCTCCCCAGGGCTTTTTTTGTCTACCCTTTACCCTTCCAGTCTCCTGGTTACACACACACACACACACACACACACACACACACACACACACACACACACCAACTCCATCATCTCCTCCCATGGTCTGGCTCAGAGTCCCGTTCCCTCTGGACTCTTCCAGATGTCTCTGCTTCTGGCTATGCTCTCTCTCATATCTACAATAACAATCTTCTCCATACTTTGGGAGTAGTCATGTCTTCCTCCTCTTTTGTTTTGTTTTGTTTTTCGAGACAGGGTTTCTCTGTGTAGCTTTGCGCCTTTCCTGGAACTCACTCTGTAGCCCAGGCTGGCCTGGAACTCACAGAGATCTGCCTGCCTCTGCCTCCTGAGTGCTGGGATTAAAGGCATGCACCACCACCGCCCAGCTCTTCCTCCTTTTTATGTCTTTTTCCATTCAGTCTGAAGCCATATAGGATATCTTACTGAGAATTAAATGTAAGGGCACAACCTGAAGTATGAAGAAAGGGTTTGAACAGGAATCACGAATGTTCTCTCTGGAAGAGGCAAGCTCTGAGTGGCAAAGGGGAAGGCTGCCCCGGGGTGACTCTCCCGAGCCCTGTACCTTCGGTGAGAGTGAAGTTACCAGACTAACTTCCCAGCCCCTTCTTCCTAGAGCGCTTCTGGAGCCAGGAGCCCTCGAGGGTTCTGGAGGGAAGGTCATGCCTGGGCAACTGTAGCTAGGGGAATCAGGACCTCTGGTGGCTGCTTCTTGTGACCACTATTTTCAAGCCTCTGGGGTGTGACTGGAAGCGAACAGATCTTTCCATTTGCACATTCCAGCTTTTATTACTCCACTCACAAACAGCGCAGTGAACTGAGTTTGCACGGAAGAGGCTAAGAGGATTCCCGTGGATTCCTGTGGAAAGCCTCTGTGGAATGTGTCCAGGCAATTTTATCCCTCTGGGAACCAGCTCTCCAGAGAAGTGGCCAGAAAAATACATGAAGGAGGACATTGAAAGGACCTGGTTTCCCATCATTACCTCCGTTTATTCCCCCATGGCAGCTAAGACCCAAGAGACTTGTACTCATTTGGGCTACACTTACATTCTGTATTTCCAGAACTGAGTACAGTGATTGACTGGGGCTGGGGATATATGATGGGATATGAGTGAGTGAATGAATCACATTGGACTGTGACACCTAAGATTTCTGTTTCTAAAGACATTTATTGTTAATGAATAGCTTGTTGCAGGGAGAGAGTGACAGAGATCCTGGAGTAGTTGGAAGGGAAAGGGGGTGCATATAATCAAAATACATTGTATACATATATGAATGACAAAACAAAAATAGTAACACTAATAATCATAATTTGTTTCTTACTATAATTTTGCACTTTTACTCAGGGAATTCACATTTAGAGTAAAGTATTATCATATGATAAAGTATTATCAACTACATTTACATAAACATGGGGAAAATGCAAACAAAAGTGAAATGATAATATGGGATGTGGAAAAATACTGGGGTTGGTATTCAGAAACAAAACCAAACACCCCCCACCCCTCCCCACCCCCGCACATATATATGCGGTTTTTTAATTCTAGCATATGCAGGCAAAGCATTCTTTCTTTCTTTCTTTCTTTTTATTTATTTATTCTCCTCTCATATATTACATCCTGACCATAATTTCCCCTCCTTCCTCTCCTCCCAGTCCACCCCCTTCCCCCCAGAAAAGGGCAGGCCTCCCAGGGATATCAACCAAACACGGCGTATCAAGTTATAATAAATATAGGCACATCCCCTCATATTAGGGCTGGATAGGGCAACTCAGTAGGAGGAAAAGGGTCCCCAAAGCAGGCAAAAGAGTCAGAGACCGAGCCCACGCCCACTGTTAGTAGTTCCACAGGAGCACCAAGCTACACGACCATAATGTATGTGAAAGCTATAGGTCAGTCCCACACAGGCTCCCTGATTGTCGGTTCAGTCTCTATGGGTCCCTGAGAGCCTTGGCCAGTTGATTCTGTGGGCTTTTTTCGTATGGTGACCTTGACCCCTCTGGCTCCTATAATCCTTCCTCACCCTCTTCTGCAGGATTCCCTGGGCTCTGCCTACTGTTTGGCTGTGGGTCTCTGCATCTGCTCCCATCAGTCGCTGGATGAAGCCTCTCTGATGATGATTATGCTAGATTCTACTCACCAGTATAGCAGAATATCATTAGGAATCATTTCATTGATGTTCTTTTTTTATTTTTTTTTTCTTTTTCGCTGGTCCTGTTTGGGTCTATCCTTGGTCTCCGGTCTATCCTTGGTCTCTGGGCTATCCTGTCTCTGGTTCCTGGCCCTCCAGGCAGTGTCAGGCATGGGCTCCCTCTCCTGGCGTGGGTCTCAATTTGGACCAGTCACAGTTGGCCACTCCCACAAGTTCTGCACCACTTTACCCCCAGCACACTTTGCAGCCAGAACCAACAATCGTAGGTTGAAGGGTTGGTGGCAGAGTTGGTGTCCCAGTCCCTCTACTGGAAGTCTTGCCTGGTTACAGAAGATGGCCAGTTCAGGTTCCATATCCCCATTACTAGGAGTCTTTGCGAGGGTCACCCTTGTGGATTCCTGGGAGTTTCCATCGCATTAGGTTCCTACCTTGCTGGCAAAATGCCCCCCAATTCCAGTTGTCTCTCCTAGTACTCTCTCCTCCCCCCCTCCACCTAATCCCTCCTGTTCCCATCCTCCCTTCCCCCAGTCTACCTGTGAGAGGCATTATTTATTATATGTCTTGCTACACCATTAGTATCCATTGATATCCTCAATATGACATTTGACATTTTATGAAGAATAATGCTTATATTATGTTCCCCAGTTCCCGTTATTGGAAATAAGATTTTAAAAATTCAAGAAACTAGTAAAAAGCAAAGCAGTCCTTAATATAAAATTCTGTAGAAAGGGACAGTGACAAAAAGAAAGCCAACATGGCATGTGCCCTGGATGAAGCTTAAGACAGTGGGGTTTTTGTTTGTTTTGTTTTTGTTTTTTTCAAGCCAGGGTTTCTATATATCTGCTCTGGCTATCCTGGAATTCCCTTTGTAGACCAGGCTGTGTCCTGGAACCTGCTTTGAAGACCAGGCTGTCCTGGAATTCAGAGACTTGCCTGCCTCTGCTCCCCAAAGGCTGGGATTAATGGAGTGAGGCCCCGTGTCCTGACAACACCGTAGTTTTTAAAATCCTTGGACTGGGAGAGATTTCTTCCCTCTTCTCCTATTGGTTCGAAATTGTACGCCCAGACTCCAACTCCCCGTCTCATTGGCCGAGGACACAAAGCCTCATCCAATGAAGAATTTGGGGCTTGAGCCTGCCCCTCCCCCATTCTGATCTTTTTTAACAAGCCTTGAGGAGAGAGAGGGCCCTAATGCCTCCCTTTAACTCTCAAGAACTCTAAGCACATCTCAGGTTGAAAATGGACTGTAACGATCTGTTTCTCACCCTCAAACAAGGTGAAAGGTTAAAGAATATAAGAGATAATTGGCACTCTGGATTTTAAAATGTACATTAACCCATCTCTCCCCAAAAATTTCCAGTGAAGATTAAACTTCACTCAATAACATCCTAAAATGAAAATGACCCCCCTGAACCGAGGACTCGTGACACGGCTCAGTGGGTAAAAGAGCGTACTGCCAAGCCTGAGGACTGGAGTACAAGCCCAGGACCCAGTAGAAGGAGAAAAAACAAGTTGTCCTCTGAACACACACACACACACACATACACACATACACACACACGAAAGAAAAGAAAGAAAGAAAGAAAGAAAGAAAGAAAGAAAGAAAGAAAGAAAGAAAGAAAGAAAGAAAGAAAGAAAGAAAGAAACCCTGTGGTGTGTTACATTTGTTTATGCTGTGGAACATTTGTTTTAATGATGCAAGATAAGTTGCATTCTTTTATGTTGCATTTGTTTAACTCTGTGAAGCTGTGTTACTGTGCCTGTCTAAAAAACATCTGTCTAAAAAAAATGAAGAACTGAATGGCCAACAGAGAGGCAGGAGAAAGGACAGGCGGGGTTGGCAGGCAGAGAGAATAAATAGAGGGAGAAATCTGGGAGGAAAAGGAGAAAGAATAAGAGGATAAGGAGAGGAGGACACTAGGGACCAGCCACCCAGCCACCCAGTCACACAGCCACCCAGCCACCTAGTCACACAGCCACCCACTCACACAGCCACACAGCCACACAGCCACCCACCCACACAGCCACACAGCCACAGAGTAAGAGTGAAAGTAAGATATACAGAAGAAAAGGAAAAAGAGGCAAAAGGTAGACAAGATAATTTAAGAAAAGCTGGTAAGAAACAAGCCAAGCTGAGGCCGGGCATTCATAAGTAAGAATAAGTCTCCATGTGTGATTTATTTGAGAGCTGAGTGGCGGGCCCCCCAAAAAAGCAAAAACAAACAATAACAACCCTGGACCATGTACAGTTGCAAGTGTATGAAAACTTTTCTTCTGATATTAAAGAGCAACTAAACAAATTAACAAGTTTTTTTTTTCTTTTTAAATTTCATCTACTTTTGAGAAAAACTCTCATTATGTAATTCGTGCTAGCCTCGAACTCCTGATCCTCCTGTCTGTCCCCAAGGGCTGAGATGACAGGTATGCACTCCCACCTCCACAGCCTTTGTTGAAACTTAGTGGAGTCTCGTTCCTCAGCTGGTGACGCATTGGCCAAACCGAGTAAAGCACCCACTGGCTCATTGCAGACTGGTCTTTAATACACAGGGAAACTGGGGGTCCGGGCCTGGTGACCCTGCAGCAGGGTGGTCTGCTCCTTTGACCACTGTTCTAACTGAGCGGAACATTGAAACTGGAAGAAGGAAGGTGATGCTCCTTCCTGGCACTCTCTCTAGTGCAGTCTCAGCCTTGACCAGAACTCAGTCCACAGCGGCCATCTTCAGTTTCTGTAATGTCAAAAATCTGATTGTGAACTTGATGAGGACTAGACCTTTTCCCCATGATATAATGCCAGTGTATAAGATAAGATATAACCCCACATTATAATGCCAGTGTATAAAATATATCCCCACAATATAATGCCAGTGTATAAGATATATCCCCACAATATAATGCCAGTGTAAAAGGTATATCCCCACAATGTAATGCCAGCATGTAAGATATATCTGATGCATAAAATATATCCAACCTATAAAACACTTCCAACAGCTAAACTTGGTTATCATCTTGACATATCTAGAACAAAGAACCCACAGTTGAAGAACTGCTTCCATCAGACTGGCCAGTGGACATGTTTATGGGGCATTTTCTTGATTGCTAATGATGTAGGAGGGCCCAAAATACTGTGGGCGGTACTATTCCTAGGCAGGTGGACCTGGACTGTATAAGAAAGGTCACTGGACATGAACCTAGGAACAAGGGACTAATGGGCATTCCTCCATAGTCTGTGTTTCAGTTCCTGTCTCCAGGTTCTTACTTGAGTTCCTGCCTAGCCTTTCCTTGGTGATGGATTGTGTTAGACCCAAGAAAAAAAACATTTCCATGGCTGTCTGATTAAAGCAAGCTGTATTTAGAAGTGCACAAGGGACTGGCCAGATTGCCTCTCCTTAAGTCGGGGTTTCAGAGAGCAGTCCCTCACTGTCTTTTGAGGCCCCTTTTATGAGGAAGGGTTGGGGTTGAGATTAATTGGCTAGTAATACCTGGACAGAAGAGTCAGGGACTCAGAGCTCAAGGCTGCCTCTGGGGTAGATAAATGTCAGAGTATCACCTGGACAAAAGAGTGGAGGACTCAGGGCTCCAGGATGTCTCTGGGGTAGATAACTACAAGAATACATCATATGGAAGGGGAGTCATCAGGGGTGTTCAGGAGTTTAGCAAGGCAAAAGGGGTGGGTGTATGTCATAGTGTCACAAGATAGTGTAGGTTGAAAAACATGGTTTGCGGGATACATTAGGCTTAGGACTCAGAACCTTATTCTTGTAAGGTAAGGAGACTTAATAACAACGTATAACACCGTGGCTCCTTAACAACAATGTGGCTCCTGTTCCGGTTTCACATAAGCTGTAAGGTGAAATAAACCCTTTCCTCCCCAAGTTGCTTTTGATCATGGCATCTATAAACAGCAACAGAAAACTAGAACAATACCCCATCTAAAAATATAAGTATACCCAAGTCAAACCTGACGATTTTCTTCAATGAAGTAGGGCTGTCGACGCTCTTGTGGTTTGGGGCTCACCTCCTTCCTTAGCTTAGCCCGTGAAGCCTGCAGCAGCCAGGGACTCGTCTGCGTGCAGAGGAAGGCAGGACTCTCACTAGTACAGAAGCGTCTAGGATCTTTCAGCTCCAGCCCCAGCCTTGTTTTACCTCAGTTACATGTCTTGGCTGTACTTGGCAAGACCGGCTTCTCTTACCCTTCCTTGTTGCCCTCTTTCCAGCCACCTTAAGTTAACTCACAGAACCTGATCATTTTCTACCCATTATCCTTTTCTTCCCTGTGGCTTGTCTTCAAGATCTAAAATTAGCTTGGACATCACTGGCCAGCCCTGAGTGGAGTGGGGGTTGGGTAGGGGAGTGTGATAGCAGTCTTCCCAGTACTGCAGGACATCAGTGCGGTTTTTCTTTAGAACTGAAAAAAAACTGAGACTTGTGGGTGACTTAGCTCTGAAGCGAAATCCAAATCCAGAAGCTGATAACCTGGAAAGTCCTTTCCAGCCTGAGATAGAGGGGATGGGATGGGGCTTGTCTTCTCAAATTCCACCCAGACTGAGCTTGGGAGCATGAGAACACATGACTATTAGATGTTCCAAGCCTGTGGAGAACCCGCCTCCCTTCACCCAATCCAGGGAACTTTTTAACCAGGCTTCCCGGCTATTTTAAAACCCTGGTGCTTCAGGCTATTTCCTGTGGCTGCTAACACCCAGGAGAGTAAAAAAGGACTCGAAATTCAACTGCAGTAAAAATGTAAGTAAGTAAAAATGTAAGTAAGTAAAGGAGGAGGGAGGAAGGAGAGCAGGAAATGAACCCAGCAAGATGCCGGTGAACTTCATATTAAAAAATGAGTTTAATCTAGGTTCTGCTCTCTCTGAAACCTCACCAGACTTTCCTAGATTCAGAAAGTTCCAAACAGTTTATTTGGCTTTGGATTTGGGCTCAGAAGGGATGTCAGGATGAACTGAATTGTGGGAAAGCTACCCTGGGCGGCATAGGTGAGACTGAGGGACCCCCCTCCCACGGGTGCTGAGTTCAGCTTTCAGTATAGCAGTCTTAAGGTAATAAAAATTGATTAATGTCCTTCAGTGAGAGTTTATGAGTGTGCCCTAAGGACGTAGCAATATGTTCATCTGAAACATGCACACACCCTGAGATTTACTGAATGGTTAGCAGGTCTATACTGGTTCCTGACTTCTTTATTCAGATTGGTCACCTCTTGAACTTGGAATGTGGGGTGTTGACTTTGATCTAATGTTCAAGCTGGATCGAACCGTTTCTGTTCCTTTGGGTCACTTATTGCCCTGCCCTGTTGGGAGAGCATAGTGTTTTGGTGGAAGCTCCACCTCAGCCCCTGGCACCCTGGCAACCATATACCCGCAGTCTGGAATGTTCTGGTGGAAGCACCACCTCAACTCCCCTCCCCCATCTCTTTCCCAAACTCGCCCCCTCAAAGCCTGCCAAACACGGCTCCTCCCCCAGAGATGCTCAAGACCACTCCCATAGGGTATTTAAGCTGCATCTCAGAAAACAGAAACGTGGTTTTCTGGTTTCTCGTCCCTGTCTCCTCTCTGGGGGGCTGGAGAATCACCCAGAACATTTTACCGATCAAACCGGGGCTTTTTTTTAATTCGGTCCGATTTGGTTTGATTTGGATTGCTGCATCGGCAGAGAAGCTTATCAGGGTGCAAAATCTTTTCACATAGAACTCAGGATCTAGAAAAATGGCTACCTCTGGGGGCAACAAACTGGCTCGAGATAGGATGGGGCTGCAGAGATGGCTCAGGAGGCTATGCTGTGCTCACAGAGGACTTGGGTTTGGTTGCCAGCACCCACGGGGCAGTACACAACTGTCTGTAACTCCAGTTTCAGGGAATCTAACAAACAACCTCTTCTGGCCTTCTCAAGCTCCAGACACACATATGCTACACATACAAAAATGTGGGTGAAACATTTATACACATAAAGTAAAAATAAACGTAAAGAAAATATAATCACCTTCATTTTTTATTATTTATGGGTGTGTGTGCATGCATGTATATGTACCTCTGTGTACATATGGAAGTCAAAGGACAACCTATGGAAGTCTTCTCTCCTTCCACCACGTGGGTCCCAGAGATGGAACTCAGGTGGTCAGGCTTGTTGGCAAGAACCTTTCCTGCTGAGCCATCTCACTGGCCCATACTCATTCCTCTTAAAATTATCCAAATAATAATACTACTACTACTATTATCAAAAATAATAGTGTAAATAATCACAGACATTTCTAGAAGGACCCTAGTGGCATTTCAGATGAGGCACAAGGCGCTCCTGCAACCAAGCACCAACTCCTACATCTACGGCTTCATAGGCAAACCGGGCGAGCTGCAAAGTCAGGGAACAGCCAGGTGATTCCCGATGCTTTTGCGCCTGTAGTATCTGAAGGGGTGGAATTGAGGTGATGCCATCTTCTAGATAAATTAGGAGGCAAGACTGTGAGAATGGCTGCACCAGTGCAGGCAGGCATAAAATTAGGCAGTGATGTCTCCGTCTCCTCTGTCCCACAGTCAAGTCCATTTGATGTGTACAATGTCTACCTAGAGGGATACACAAAATGAAGTACAAATTAGAGACGTTGTTTTCCTCTTTGGAAAGATTTGTTTCTGTATTAAGGAAGTGATGTGTTCCAAAGCATTCTGGATGGACACCTGAAAGGTCCTTCAGGAAGGAGCTATTTGCATTGGAATCATGCAGACGAGGGGGCTATGTACAGCTGCATCACACGAGGCCCAACCAGTTCCTGGAGCAACTAGAGACTGTCACAGTCCTAAGGATTTGCCCACAGCTCCTTTCTGGTTATCGGATGCCTGTGACAAAGAGCTGGGAATGGTCACAATGACATTGCTTTCAGCTGTGGGAAATCAAGCCATCAATGACCCTGGCCTCGTACTCTAAAAGAGCAATTATGAAGTCAGTGAGAAGAACCACTATGAAGGGCCATGTACGAACATCTCTGGTTTAAACAACAAGATATAAACGTGCATTTTTCTGTTTGTTTTGGCATTTCCTTATCTTTTAGTTTAGTTTAGTCTACTACATTTACTTGTTTATTATGCATGCGTCTGTGCAAGCACACAAGTATACCCAGATGAGAGGACAACGTTCAGAAGTCAGTCCTCTCCTGCTACCACGTGGATTCCAGGAATTAAACGCCAGTCATCAAGGTTTGGCAACAAGAACAAGCCCCTTTACCCACTGAGCCATCTTTCCAGCCATTGGTGTTTTGTTTTGTTTTGTTTTGTTTTGTTTTTAATGTTGGGACTTGAACCCATGACTCGCAGCATGCTAAGTAAGTGGCCTACCAATGAGACTAGGAATTTTCCTTGTGTTTTTAATCAAAATGTGCATGTCTGTGAGTAGGGGCTCAGTTCGAAATATGAAAACGACAATATTATGTTGGCTCTATAATTAAGATACATTGGAAAAACAGGGATGTTTAATGAGACACATTTGCAGGCACAAATATCTATCTCTTATAAACCATAGTGTCTGGGATCTCTCACTAAAGTGAGCAAGGAAACTGGGAAATGAAAGCTTAAGCTTTCAGTCAGTGTCCATCTGATTGCTGTGTACAAATGATGTGGAGAGCAGCAGACAGATGAGGGCACAGGAGTGCAAGTCCTTAGAGATATCCTTTCACACTACATGCCATTGGCTACCAAATGATATGGAACTCATCAGTGGATTCTAACATGTAATACACTTGGCTCGGACTCAAGGAGGAGGGGTACTGGAGGAGTAAGATTTCAAAGGAAAGACAGTAGCAATGTCATTTTCTGGAAGTATGGGTGTTAGGGGATCTCCCTCCCCCCCTCTGCCGTGTGTGTGTGTGTGTGTGTGTGTGTGTGTGTGTGTGTGTGTGTGTGTCCTGTTCATTGTGGTACTTCTGCTTCTCCTGCTTCTCTTGTCTCAACTTCATTTGGTAAAGAATTCTTTTATACATTATCTGAAGTTTATTCTTATGTTTGATAAGTATGGTGATTCCTATGGTGATAAAAACCATTCTTATTCACTATACCCAAAGACACACCTTTTAAACTGTTTACAAATCTGAACTGGATATAGTGACACACACTTGGAGTCCCAGCTCCATCGAGATTAACATGGGAAAGAAGTCAGTTTGAGGAGGAAGACCGGAAGCCCTTTCTTACCCCAGCTTCATCTTACGAATAGAGTTTGTGTAGAAACAAAGTCCTCAGACTATAACCCAGAGAGGGAGGGGGTTCTAAAGGCTCATAAGCTGCCTGTCAGGATTCTTTCCTTGGGTCTTTCCTCAGCTCCCTAGCCCACATCCATTCTTGGGCATGCATTGTCCTTTTCTGTTTATGTCCACCCTGCGCCTAACTTAAAAGGTGAGATGCCCCCCACTGTTCCCTCCTCTCGGCAGCTGCTGGGTTTTCACCTACCCTACACTGTGCTCTTCTCTTAAACACAATGAAGTAGTCCTGGCCTTTTCTGAGCCTTTTCATTTTGTTTTATTGGGTTTTCTTGTTTTGTTTTGTTTTGTTTTGAGACAGGATTGCTCTTTATAACCCTAGCTGTACTGGAACTACTTACTCTGTCGACCAGGCTGACCTCAAACTCACAGACATCCACCTGCCTCTGCATCCCAAGTGCTGGGATTAAAAGCATGTGCCACCACCCACCGGTCTCTGAGTCCATTTCTAAATTCTTGTATGAATGAGAGTAAGAACCTCAAAAGGGAGCCTCAGTTTCCCCATAAAACTGAAGAGTCCAAGGAGGGAAAAATCAGTTGAGGTCAGTCAATAGAGGTCAGCCTGGGCAGTAAATAAATAACCAAAGCTTCCGAATCGGAAAGTCTCTATGCCTGTACTATTTAAAACTGACTTGGCTCCTCTCTTCTCTGGGTATCAGAGCACTCCACCTGTAACCTGTGTGGGGGAACACAGAACAAATTTGACATTCAGTAACTTTTGCTTCCAGGGAATTTGGGGGTGATGGGACACTGTTGGTTCTTTGGTGTTCGTTCATTCGTTCGTTCATTTGTTTGTTTGTTTGTTTTGAACAATTAGCCTTTATTCAGAATGTCCCAGTTGCTTTGTGTGAGTTAGATGGTGAGGTCTGAGTAGGAGTTCGTATGCCTTTTTAAGGACCTTCCCTAGCAGCACAGAAAATTAAGCTCAGGAAAGAATTTGGCTCCGCAGGCAGTCAGTCATCCACCTTGCTTTAGAGCAAGCCCAGCCAGTGAGGAAAGGAAAGGGGCGTGGAGTATGGGTGGAAAACGGCAGGGTTATGCAATTTATTGTCGAGCATGATTTTTTTTTTTTTTTTTTTTAATTTGACAGAGTCTCTCCAGGCAGTGTTCACATGCTCCAAACTCAAGCATTTAGCTGGGCCAAGCTGGTTAAGCAAACAAACGCAGTCATTTGAATGCAATGATTAACAGGAAGCCGAGAGAGCAGGCAGTTACCACCAGTCTTTCACTGAGAGAAGAGGCTTGGCTCAGAGTTTCAGCGCAATGCATCGCCCAAAGATCACTGATAGTGATTTTCCTGTGGGGACAGGTAAGGTCACTGGCCCTGGGATCCTCCCTTGGGTGGGGCAATTTTGTGTAGTAATTGGTTGTAAGTTGGTTGGAGGCTGGGCAATGGAGCTGCTACGGAAGTCTGTCAATTAAAAATGAAAATATAAGCAAGCTAGGAAGAAGGAAGGGAGAGGAGAAAGGACCAAGAAGCTTCTCAAGGCTCATCAGAACCGCATCCAGGTGGGATGATGTCCGGACTTGGAGAAAATGTAAGTTAAAGGAAGCTTCGCTCCTAATCCCATCTCTAAAGACGTTTTGGAAAATGGGCTCCTGGAACTACTGTCTTTTTAGTCTGTCTCTTATTGCTGCCTTGACGTTCATATTTATTTACAATAGCAAATTGTGGGTGAACAATCAATTCCCAAGGGCAATTGCCAATGTTTCAGTCTTAGCAGAAGTCTGTTTTCAGATGTTCAGTGGGGAGAGTTTTTACACAGCAGACAGCCCAAGGAAAACAACCCTGGAAAACTTCACCTGTTCCGAGTACAGGGTTCAAAATCACTACATAACAGAAACTCTCTCTGAAGAAGAAGCTGGCTTCCCTTTGGCTTTCACACTGACTATCCTAATGATTTTGACACTTTTGAGAGACTCTTCAGGGCGATTTACATGCCCCAGAACATCTACTGTGTGCATGTGGATAGGAAGGCGCCGGAGACCTTCAAAGATGCTGTCCAGCAGCTACTAAGCTGTTTCCCCAATGCCTTCCTGGCCTCTAAGATGGAACTCGTGGTCTATGGTGGCTTCTCCCGACTCCAGGCTGACCTGAACTGCATGAAAGATCTGGTGGCCTCCGAGGTCCCATGGAAGTATGTTCTCAACACCTGCGGGCAGGACTTTCCCCTGAAAACCAACAAGGAAATAGTTCAGTATCTGAAAGGGTTCATTGGGAAGAATCTCACCCCAGGGGTGCTGCCTCCAGCTCATATAATCGGAAGGACCAAGTATGTACACCAGGAACTGTTAAATCATAGAAATCCCTATGTGTACAATACAGCAAGATTAAAAGCTCCCCCTCCTCACAATATGACCATTTACTTCGGCACTGCCTATGTGGCCCTCACCCGTGAGTTTGCTAACTTTGTCCTCAAAGACCAGCGTTCATTGGACTTAATCTCCTGGTCCAAGGACACCTACAGTCCTGATGAGCATTTCTGGGTGACACTCAATAGGATTCCCGGTATGTATATTCTGTTTTTCTCTTCCACTCTCATCTTCCTATCAATAGTGTTATTATTATTATTATTATTATTATTATTATTATTATTATTTTAAGAGACTTGGTTTCACTGTGTCCAGCCCAAGCTGGCCTGGAACTCCTGAGCTGCTGTGATTCCTGAGTATCTGGGTGATTACAGTGATGAGCCACTGTACCTGTCTTCATTTTCATTAATATATATGACATGATCAATGCTGAATAAGCTTCTCAAAAGATGGTAAAGACAAACAAACAAAAAACAAAACAAAAAACAGTTTTGGTTTTGTTTTTATGGAGGTGGGGAGTTTTGAGACAGGGTTTCTTTGTGCAGCTCTGGCTGTCCTAGAACTCACTCTGTAGAACAGGTTGGCTGGCCTTGAACTCAGAGACCTGCCAGTCTCTGGTCCTGAGTGCTAGGATCAAACGTGAGTGCCACCGTGCCTGGCAGTAAAAAGTGATTGAAAATAACAAACTTCTTGGCAGTTTCAAATGTTAGTTTTTTGAGTGTGGAATATTTATTTGTTATTTTTTTTATTACTAGTTTCATTGGCAAATCGTGATGTTATACATTGATGAGCACAATGTGTTTTGCTATGAGAAAACATCATGGGCTGAGTGACAAGCTCCTTAGCATACCTTGCTTGCCTATCATTTCTGGGGGGCGACCCTTGAAAATTGCTGTCTTGGTTGATGTACAGTTGGCAGTCACCCTGCTATGCGGTCTTCTCTAACCTATTCCTCTCTCTGTCTGGGAGTTTGAACACTTTGATCTTCAACTCTCTATTCCCTCTCTACAGCAACTATTCTGCTCGATCAATTCCTTTTAATTTTTCTTTTAGGGTCCACATGTCTGTGAAATCATACAGTATTTTTGTCTGTCAGTGTCTGGCTTTGTTCAGGTTGTATAATATTTTCCTGACTCATCCATGTAGTTGTAAACAACCAGATTCCACCTTTTGTTGTTGGGGGTTTTTACTTTTTTGGGGGGCCTGCCACCCAGCTCCCAAATAAATCACTCACAGAGGCTTATTCTTAGTTTTAAATGCCCGGCCTTAGCTTGGCTTGTTTCTTACCATCTTTCCTTAGCAAGTTCTTTTTCTGTAAGCCTTCATTGCTATCTTTGAAAGCAGATTCCAGAAAGAGAATCTTTTTCTGTAAGCCTTTATTGCTATCTTTTAAAGCCTGTATCAGTCCCAATAATGACTCATCTTTGTTCTTATTATTAAAGCAGTGTTTGAACACTGTGAATTATTACGATGAATGCCAAAATGGTACAGGCCAAATATGCCTGAGGAAGGTCGTATATTTCCAGGAGAATGTCATTCATCATACAGACAAAAAAGTTTTTAAATTCTTGTGAGGTAATGTTGTCGGCCATATTACAAGAATTACTCAAAATTTGTTAGTCAGTTTTAAGGTATAAAATTATCAAGTACTTTTACTTGAAGTAAGACACTGCTTGGCCTATCTCACCTTTCCGCGGTTCTGGGGGTGTAGTAGGACTTTTCAGCCAGAAGGAGGCGTTGGTGTAGCACTAAAGCAGGTCCTGTTGGATGCCTTGGCCAGCAGCAGAGTGAGCACCTGCAGCCGGCAGTTTTTCCAGTGACCCCCTGGAGCTTCAGGGCGTGAAGACTTCCAGGCCACTCTAAGCCCCTCTCTGCCTCTACAGACAATAGATCTGCCAGCAGGCACGGCTCCAAACCCCCGCCTATTTTAACTAGGTGAAACTGTGGAAGCCTCAGGCTAGCTAGGGTGGGGAGCCGGCACTCAGGGAGGAGGTGGAACGCCCCACTCGTAGCGATTTTGCTGGTCTAGGGTTAAACTTGCCTTGGAACTGCGACAGGATTAGCTCCTTTTCAGGAATGGAACCGTGTAGGTTTTTCCTGGTTTTACAGAACTCTGTATGCAGTAACCTGCAGCCTCAAGCACCCGCCGGCTGGGGAGGAGGCTGAGGGCGGGAGCCACCCAGGCCTTTGGAATTTGCCCCAGGTGAGCACCAGATATTGGTGAAATTATTAAGGCCACTCCACGTAGTTAAAAGGAAGATTTATTTAGTGGGTAACTTACAAATGAAGGGATAGGTAGGTGGCGGGTTCTGGAAAAGATGCAGCGCAGTCTGGCGGTGTTCTCTGGAGAACTCCCCTTGATCTACCTCTATCGTCCAGGTCCAGGAAACAAGAGAGAGCTGCGTGTCCGATCTCGGGTCTTCAGGGCCCTCCCTTGGCCCCACTTTGTAGATGTGATAGTTACCGAAGCCTCAGTGGGGGTTGGAACTTCCAGACCAAAGCTGGAATGGCTAACCACTACACATGTCTCAAGGGGGAAAAATGTAGTTGCCATCAAAGTTCTGTCTGATGAAAGTTTCTTTAGTTTGGAAATTCAACACATACTACAAATGTTACCATCACATGGAGCTTAAGAGAGCTGCCGAAGGCTGCCCCCCTGGGGCTGGAAGGAGTGAGCAAGGCTCTACGGCTGGGATATGAACCATCAAGAAGACTTGTTTTAGATCTTTGCACACAAAGCTTCCTAGATATAGGAAGTGTTCAAAGTCTGATTTTCTCAGAACAGAAAGAGGGTAATGTACTGAGTTAAAAGAAGCAGGCCTCAAAAACAGGTGGGAATCCCTAAGTATACTCCCCTCCCCTGCTTTCTCTTTCTCTCTCCTTTCTCTTCTCTCCCTCCCTCTCTGTGGTTTGTTGAAACAGGGCTTTGCATGTAGTCCAGGCTAGCCTCAAACTCTTTTTTTTTCTCTCTCTCTCTCTCTCTCTCTCTCTCTCTCTCTTTCTCTTTTGAGACAGGATTTGTCTGTGTAGCTTTGGAGCCTGTCCTGGAACTTACACTGTAGACCAGGCTGGCCTTGAACTCATAGATATCTGCCTGCCTCTGCCTGCTGAGTGCTGGGATTAAAAGTGTGTGCCACCACTGCCCAGCTATTAAAGTTTGGTCTCTTATTTATTTATTTATTTTTGGTTCAGGCTAGCCTCAAACTCTAAGCAGTCTTCATGCCTCAATGTACTCAGTACTGAGATTACAGAGATGTATTCTTGTGCCCAGCCCTCCCTCCTAGCAGTGACCAAAACAGGAAAGGTGAAATCCCCACTTCTTCCTCCCATGCTACTTACACTGTGACACAGACTCAGGCCTGCCACCAGACTCTACAGCATTGTTCCCAGGAGAGCAGCTACGGGTTAAAACACCAAACACCCCACTTCTGTTTTTCTTAGAAAGGACCAAGATAAACAAAAAGATATTCGACCTGAAAAAGACTTGAAGTGTCTTCATGAAAAACCTTGTCACTAAAGACAGAACAAGACTCTGGGGCCAGTAGACAGGAGATGGCGGAGGCTGAAATGCTGGGAACACAGTGGGCAGCTGTGTGACAGACACTCAGCAAAGCCAGGGAGGCAGAGGCTGGCGAGTGTTGTGGAGGAACGCCCTATGTTGGACACACGTATGGCCCAGAGTCTCTTCCCATCCCGACCCAAGAGTCCACAACTGTTACCTGTTTATTGAACAGAAACTATCAGCAACACCCTGCTTCTCTGCATGATTCATGCATTGGACCGGGACTTCTGTTTGTACCCTGGTGGGCAGTGGTATCAGCAAAGCAAGGGGAACCAAAGGTGCTGCTGCATGGAGCTCTGAATAGCCACTGGGTTAAGTGGGTGGAGGTTCCCTCCTTGCTGCGGAACAGTGTCTGGTCCTGCTGACTCTTTTCCTACTTAAGACAGGCCTGTATGTAGGCCTGGGTCTGATGGTGGAAGTGAACTAGAGATGTAAGTGTTTGTCTTGTTCAGCTGTTATTCTGCCAATGTGTAAAACAATGGCATTTTTATGGCAAGAGTTCTTCTAGTGATGTGTGGAGCTTTGGGCAAGAGGATAAATTATTATGTTGGTCACAGTGATTGGAGATTTATAATGAAGATTCTAATGATGGCAAAGGGACAGAGGAAAAGATCTCACAACTAGAAAGGACCAAGGCAAGTGAGTCCAAATGCAGTGTCCTGGAATAGCTATGAGTGTGGCCCAACACATTTGTAGATGACAAGGTCATGCCATGATGTGTGGGAGTCTTTTGGAAGGGTTCTTAGGTGGAGGAGAGAGGAATGAGAAATATTAGATAGAAAGATAGAAAGACAGAGATACAGGATAGCTTTGGGAGGACCCTGGATCAATACCCAGCCGCTCTAGGCATTTATTCAAAAGGGCTTTCTATACAAAAGACCTCTTCCTTGCAAGATCAAAGCACACCATACAGTCAAGTGTAGACTCTTCCAAACACCTGGTAAACACGCCCATGGCCAAATCATCTCCTTATGCAGCCCTGCGGGTAAAGCAAGATCAGATTCTCTGACCCTGAGTAATTTGGGCTCCCACAGTAATGTCAAAAGATTGGACGCTCTTGGACCAGGGTTGACAAAAAGAATATGCAATTTGAAAAATGCTTGATGAACCTTAATTAAAAGATCTGTTGTCTTGGGAGGAGGAGGCTAGAAGATCAGGAGTTCAGGGCCAGCCTTAGCTATACAGCAAGTTCAAGGTCTATATGAAACTCCAGTTCAAAAATAAAAATTTGGGGTAGGATATGGCTCAGCTTGTAATGTGCTTACCATGCAAGCATGAGGACCTCAACTTGGTCCCTGGCAGCCACATAAAAATGCTAGGCATGACTGTTCACATCGATCATCTCATTGCTAGGGAGTAGAGATAGGGTCCTTGGCGCTTGCTGGCTGGTTAGCTAGCCTAGCCAAAGCAGGAACTCAAGATTCAAGGAGAGACCCTGTCTCAAAAAAAATTAGGTTCAACTAGCAATTGGAGAAGACAACATTGACTTCTGGTCTCTATATGAATGTGCACACAAGTGCACACACCACAAACATGTATGCATAGAAACACACAATTTTTTATTAAGATTAGAATAAATTAAGATTCCCTAATGAAAGAAAAATGGAACCTGTGGTGATATTTTATCTGTGTACCCCAATAAAGTTTATCTGAGGATCAGAGGAAAAAGCCAGCCACTATAGTAAACATAGAGGTCAGACAATGGTAGCACATGCCTTTAATCCTATCACTCGGAAGGCAGAGATCTTTCTGGATCTCTATGAGTTCAAGGCCACACTGGGAACAGAGCCAGGTGTGGTGGTACATACCTTTATTTATTTTTTTTAAAGATTTCTTTATTATGTACACAGTGTTCTGCCTGCATGTTTATCTGCAGGCCAGAAGAGGGAACCAGATCTCATTACAGATAGTTGTGAGACACTATATGGTTGCTGGGAATTGAACTCAGGACCTCTAGAAGAGCAGCCAGTGCTCTTAACCACTGAGCCATCTCTCCAGCCCGGTCATACCTTTAATACCAGCACTAACCATAAAGGTCTGGAGGTCTGTACAGACAGACAGGAAGTGACAGAACTGGGCAGGAAGAGGAAGTGATGTAGCTGGGTGGAGAGAGGAAATGAGTTGGCAGAACAGAAAGGCATATAGGCATTGGCGTACAGGAAGTAGGTCTTTTTGGCTGAGGATCTCCAAATGGTGAGAACATGGCTGGCTTCTTTCTGCTTTTCTGATCTCTTGGTTTTAACCCCAATATCTGGCTCCAGGTTTTTATTAATAAGACCGTTTAGCACTTCATCTCACAGGAACCAACCCCAATTTTGGGAGAAAAATCTAGGATAACAGATTCTAGACTCTTACTTTCATGGAAAACCAGAACAACATTGCCCAAGAAAATGTAATGCTGACCACATGTCTACTTTCAAAGTTCATAGGAACCACACTAAAACAAACAAAAAGACACTGGTAAAGTTGGTATAAATAACATCATAAGTGTGTTAGTAACATAAATAAGTGTGTTAATCAAAAATATCACTTCTCCATGTGGCCAGTGGGTGAGGTCTGTCACGGATGGCTCATGTCATCCACACACCAGTTCTCCATGCCATGAAGGGAAGATCGGCTTGACTATCTCTGTTTGTTCGACTTTGCCTATTTTCTTTGAATTCCAGAGTTCCTACTTGCTGTGGGATGTGCTAAGCTGTGACTCAGACTTTCTTCACTTCCCTCTAGTGTATGTCTGATTCCATGCTCAGCCATCTCTGAGTGTCATTTGCACATTCCCAGGGGACCTGCTTTCAATCCTGTAGCAGAAATGCAGTGAGATTGACATTACCCTCCTTGCATACAGCTGCCTAAACCTCTGTCCCAAGTGGAGCATCTACTATAACCCACGTGGCACTGTCCTGTGGTTTAAAAGGAGGAAGCAAAAACATGGCTACCAGCGCATACAGCCTTTGAGAAGTTCTTGTGTCTCCTCAGGTAGACTGGGAGACCTGGTTAGCAGACAGGGAGTTCACATCAGGCTTCAGGGCATTACCCAATCATCTTTGGTAACCATTGTGAAGTAGAAGTCCCTGGAAACAAAACAAGAGTCACATTGTTATACACTGTTACTAAGTTTCCCTACAAGAATAAGTTTCTGTGTCCTAAGCCTAATGTACCCTGCAAATCGTGTTTTTCAACCTCTACTGAACTTGTGACCCCGTGATGTATGGCCACCCCTTTGACTTGCTAACCTGAACCTGTGAGATATGACTGCCCTTTTGCCTTACGAAAATGTGTCTTCCCAGGTATCTTGGTGACTCCCCCTCCACATGACGTGTTCTTGCACTTATCTCCCCCACAGGCAGCCTTGAGCCCCGAGTCCCCCACTCTTCTGTCCAGTCGCTAACAGCCAATGATCTCGACAGCTGTTTTCTATCAACCCTAGCCCTTCGTCACAAAAGGGACCTCGAAAGCCAGTGAGGGGCTGCTCTCGGAAACCCCAACTTCTGGGAGAGACAGCCAGCTGTGGGACTGTGTTTTCCTCAGGTCTAACATCCTACTCTCTCGTCTTTCTTGCCTTTCTCCCATCCACTCCTCTCCAATCCAGTCCACGAGATGATGTTTAACTTTTAGTACATCATGGTGGGTGATTTTCACCTGCTGTTTTCCCCTGGGCTACTGATCATCTGAGGCGAACGGCTCCACTTTTGATCAGGTTTCATGGTGGGTTAGTTTCATTGGTCATATGTCCCTTGGCATTAACATCTTCAAAACTGACCAGTGGTTTCTACTTCTACAAAACAGTATTTTGCTACAAAACAGTATTTTGAACCAGAGCTTATTTCAAATTGATGTTAAACTATGAGTGGATGAGAGAAGAGCTTTGGATACTAATCTTTGTCTCCAAAAAAGAGAAAGAAAAAAAAAGAATGCCAAGGTACCCGTGTTAGTCAGCTTTCTGTTACTGCGACAAGCGCAGATCTTGATGTTTATTGTTTTGTTGTTGTTTGCTTTTGGGACAGGGTCTCACTGTGCAACCCTGGCTGATCGAGAGCTATGTAGACCAGGCTGGCCTGAACTTACACCTGCCCCAGCCTCCCGAGTGCTGGGATCAAAAGCATGTATCACCACACAGCCCAAACAGATTTTTAAACAATGATTGTACAGAGCAATGATTTTCCCAGTGTCTCCTTCGCACATGAACTTCTTGTACTTTGCTCGTTTACCCAATTAACCATTCTTGTCCTCTGCCTTCCCATCTGTCCTCCTTTGCCTTCTGTTGCTGTGATACAAACACTGACCAGAACCAACCTGGGGAAGGAAATGGCTTTATTTGGCTTACAGACTACAGTCCGTCATCAAGGCAGGAAACTGAAGGCAGGAACCAAAGCAGAGAACCAAGAGGAACACTGCCCACTGGGTGCTCTCCAGGGCTTATCAGCCAGCTTTCTCATTTAATCCATGACCACCTGTCCAGGGATAGCACTGCCCATACTGGGCTGGACCCTCCCACATCAGGTATTAATCATCAATCAAGAAAATGCCCCATAGACTTGTCTTTGGGTCAATCTGATGGAGGCATTTTCTCAATTGATGTTCCCTCTCTGAAGCAAAGTGACTCGAGTTTGTGTCCCGTTGACAAGAACTAACCCAGCACACCATCAATCCCTCTCCCTCCCTGAAGAGTCCCCTTATATCTTCATGCCTTACATATTTGGGATACATATACATGTATGTGTATATATGTATATATATACACACACACACATATACATATATATATATATATATTCATTCCCCACATAAGAGAAAACATGTAATACTTGTCTTTCAGACTGTGACATCATTTGGCATAATAATCTCTAGTTCCATCCATTTATCTACAAATGACACAATTTTATTCTTCTTTAAAGCTAAATAAAACTCCATTGTGTATAAAAGCACATTACCAGTCATTCATCTGTTGATAGACATCTAGGCTGGTTTTGTATGTCCTTGTGAATTACACAGCAATAAACATATGTGCACATCTCTGGTATATGCTGACCTAGATTCCTTTCCTATACTCACAAAAGTAAGATAGTTTGATCACCTGATAATATTTTTAGTTCCTTGAGGAACTTCCATGCTGATTTTTTTTCCAAGACAAGTTTTCTCTATATGACAGTCCTGTCCTGGAACTTACTCTGTAGACCAGGCTGGCCTTGAACTCATGGAGATCTGCCTGCCTCTGTCTTCTAAGTGCTGAGATTAAAGGTGTACACCACCACCGCCACAAGGCCCATGCTGATTTTCATAGAGGCTGCACCATCTCGCATCCTATCCAGCAGGGTGCAAGAGTTCTTCTCCCCCCACATCTTTACCAGCATCTGGCTTCTTGATGATAATCATTCTGACTAGGGTGGGGTGAAATAGCTATGTAGTTTTTGAGGGAGACCAGCTCCCTCTTTTTCTCCCAGGGTACCCTTGAGCAGGGAGAAACTAGAAAGAAATATATATAGAGAGAGACAGTTAGAAACATAGGACAGCCTCAGGAGGGCCTGGGTCAAAACCCACCAGCCCCTTCTGTCTCTACTAAAGGGCTTTTAAAGGAATGCCAACAGAGCACAAGACCTCCTTCCAGCACAGTCAAGTGCAGACAATCCCAGGCACCTGGTGACCATGCACGTAGTCAAGCCAACCCCTAATGCAGCCCTGCTGTGTAAAGCAAGCTCAGATCTCACTAGAAAACCTTGTGGGCTCCCACAAGTTTTGATTTGCATTTCTCCGGGAGCATCTATGTAAAATAGTCAAGATTTAATTTTGCTTGCAGTTTCAGAGGTTTTAGCCAATGGCTCTGTTGTTTTCAGGTCCGAGATAAGGCAGAGCATCATGGCCAGAGGTTCATAGGGTAGCAGAGCTGTTTGGCTTGAGGATACAGGGAAGCAAAGCACAGGAGAGAATGGGTCAGGGACAAAACATACCCTCTGGTGATGTTTCTCCAGCGATGTTCCTCTGTGGTGCCATACCGTGCACCCCAATAAAGCTTGCCTGGGGATCAGAGGACAGAGCCAGCCACTAACTTAGACACAGAGGTCAGGCAGTGGTGGCACACACCTTTAATCCTATCACTCAGGAGACAGAGATCCGTCTGGATCTCTGTGAGTGCAAGGTCACACTGGGCTACATGAGAGAAACAGAATCAGGCAGTGGTGACACACGACTTTAATCCCAGAAAGTAATATGACAGGACACAGAAAGGTATATTATGCATGAGGAAACAGGAACTCACCCTCTTGAGACTGAGGATTTCGTAGAGGTAAGAACTTGTGGCTGGCTTGATCTGCTTCTCTGATCTTTCAGCTTTCACCTCAATATCTGGCTCCAGATTTTCTATTAATAAGACCTTTTAAGATTCGTGTTACATTCCACCTCCTGACATTTCTACCATCTTCCAATCTCCCATTAAGCTGTGAAACCGTTGATGAGGTCAGAGCCCTCATGATCCAATCTCTTCCCAAAGGCCCCACCTACACCACCACTGCCTTAAGGGAGAAGCCTAAAGCACACAAGCTTTTGCAAAGATGTCTCAGTTCCAAACTAGCACAGTGCCTGAAGGGGACGGAATAGAGAAGGAAGAAATTGGAGATGGTGAACACAGAAAACAGACTCTATCTATTCTCATGTTCTATTGTCCTTTGAGCCAGACTCTGAACCAGTCCTGTAGCATCCTGCAGCAAGCATCTCTCCCGGACCCTGGACATGCAGGCTTATTGCATTTTCATTTTTAGTACTGTCTATGTTGTAATCATAGACTGTGTGTTCCTTGAGTCCAGGTGCCAGGAGCTGAGATTTAAGTGACGGAAGCACTTGGCCTCAAAAAGAAACAAGTAGACAGCATCTCAGGAATGACACCCAAAATTGTCCTCTTGCCCTCACAGGCACACACACACACACAAACACACATGCACACGCACACACACCCCTGTGTACTCTTACCCACGTGAATGCACAAAGAAAAGGAAACAGTTTGAATAATAAAGATTATATTGCCCCGGAAAGATGACTCAGTGGTTAAGAACATATATTGTTCTTGCAGGGAACCTGAGTTCAATTCTCATCATCCACATCAGGCAGCTTACAACTGCTTGTAACTCCAACTCCAGGGGATGGCCCTAACCTCAGTTAGATGCACATATACAGACATACATACATGTACATGCAAATAAATAATAATAAAAATATTTTAAAAAATATTGTGTTGCCCCTTTATCATCTTTTAGGATCTCAAAGGATCAAACAAAGACACAAGCCAATTTTTATATTGAATTGTTCCTCTAGCCACAATTTATTTACTTATTTATTTATTTATTTATTTCAGCCAAGCATTTCTTTCTGCAGTGACCTATCTTAATTCTATTATGAGGAAGTTAAAAGTAGATTGGGAGACCCAACGATATGGCTCAGTAGGTAAAGGCACTTGCCACCAAGCCTGATGATCTGAGTTCAATTCCAGTACCCACACATATACACATACCAAATAAATGAATTTAAAAACTTTTTTTAAGTTTAAAAGAATAGAGTGAAGAAACTGAGAGTTGAGGACAGTGGGACCAGAGCCGCTGATGTCAACTGAGATGCATTTTAGATTTATGAGGACTATTGAGTGGATTTCACAGACAGTCTACACATCTGCTTACTCTGCACAATCAGGTGGTACTCACTGGTGGGATACTATCACCACCACCACCACCATCATCACCACCATCACCACCACCATCACCACCATCATCACCACCATCATCAACACCATCATCATCACCACCACCACCATTATCATCACCACCATCATCAACAACACCATCATCATCAACAACACCATCATCAACACCATCATCATCATCAGCACCATCATCAACACCATCATCATCATCATCAACACCATCATCACCACCACCACCAT
>CABHPP010169528.1:3920-29455 GCA_902168425.1 Peromyscus attwateri | reverse complement strand
AGAGAGAGAGAGAGAGAGAGAGAGAGAGAGAGAGAGAGAGAGAGAGATCGTCTGAGTACGTATACTTGAAATTGAGAAGCCATCAGTAACTGCCCCGGGAAACCTGGTCCAGCAGGTGCTTCAAGACTGAGACCTTGGCAGTGCGCAGACTCAGTCCTGCTGCTCAGAATTGCTGTCCCTCTTCTCCAAACTCCACCTCTAGACTGGGTTTCCTTCGCCTCTTGTAAAATCCCTCCTGACTGGGGTCTGTGGCTTCCATGTTCCCCAAGGTCACAAAATTCAAGGCCATGGAGAAGCTGTAAGTCACATTCTAATGAGGAAGTTGAGTTCTCTATCTGTGCCCAGCACATGTGCAGGCTAATATGAGGGAGAGGGTAGATAATGAGGCAAACCTACACAAACAGGAAACGTGTTCTAATTAAAAATAACCTGTGACCATTTTAGGAGGGAAAGAGGCAAAGTAGAACAAGTATGTAAAAGAAAGTAAGATCTCACCGTGTCAGCCCTTGAGGGACAACTGCTACCTACGAGTCGCTGTCTTTCAGTCTTTTCAAGGAGTGGACAGTTTGAACGCTGGGTGATCTGGGCTGGAGAGATGGCTCAGCGGTTAAGGGAACAGATGTTCCCAAGTTCAATTCCCAGCATTCACGGGCAGCTCACAACTGTCTGTAACTTCAGTTCCAGGGCATCAGATGCCCTTTTCTGACCTCTGTGGATACCAGGCATGCAAATGGTACACATACATACATGTAGGGAAAACACTCACACACATAAAAAAGGGAGGGGGGTGTAATTTGACAGTTCTTCCTTTTGTCTTGTTTCTAAAACCTGCCAAAACTTCCAACTACTCAAGAGAAGACAGTGACATTGATAAAAATCCACAGTTGCTCATAATCCCTGTGACAGGATGCATTTCATTCCTGAAGAGAGGGTAAAAAGCCGGCTTGCCTTGCCTTGGAAGAACCTATTATCAAGAGGAAGTGGTAGCCTCTAGGTATATGACCCACCTTCAGACTCCCAGCCCAGGATTTGGACCAAATCCTGCCAGTAGCCCAGGATTTCTGATCCCTAAAGGAGACATATTTGAATGGGACACCCATCAAAGTTAGAGGTCATTCCTGCCTGTGTTAGGTCTCAAATAGCGGATAAATGCCTAACTGAGGTGCCTAGTTAACATATCAAAGTGGACCTAGCCACCAGGTTCTGCCAGCATCCCTCAGTCTCTACCTGTTACAGGGTATGGCTGGCACATTCCAGCCCCTACCCTAAACTTCCCCAGCCCAGCTGCCCATTCCTATATAATCCAGCCATTTTGCTCCCCAGGGCTTTTTTTGTCTACCCTTTACCCTTCCAGTCTCCTGGTTACACACACACACACACACACACACACACACACACACACACACACACACACCAACTCCATCATCTCCTCCCATGGTCTGGCTCAGAGTCCCGTTCCCTCTGGACTCTTCCAGATGTCTCTGCTTCTGGCTATGCTCTCTCTCATATCTACAATAACAATCTTCTCCATACTTTGGGAGTAGTCATGTCTTCCTCCTCTTTTGTTTTGTTTTGTTTTTCGAGACAGGGTTTCTCTGTGTAGCTTTGCGCCTTTCCTGGAACTCACTCTGTAGCCCAGGCTGGCCTGGAACTCACAGAGATCTGCCTGCCTCTGCCTCCTGAGTGCTGGGATTAAAGGCATGCACCACCACCGCCCAGCTCTTCCTCCTTTTTATGTCTTTTTCCATTCAGTCTGAAGCCATATAGGATATCTTACTGAGAATTAAATGTAAGGGCACAACCTGAAGTATGAAGAAAGGGTTTGAACAGGAATCACGAATGTTCTCTCTGGAAGAGGCAAGCTCTGAGTGGCAAAGGGGAAGGCTGCCCCGGGGTGACTCTCCCGAGCCCTGTACCTTCGGTGAGAGTGAAGTTACCAGACTAACTTCCCAGCCCCTTCTTCCTAGAGCGCTTCTGGAGCCAGGAGCCCTCGAGGGTTCTGGAGGGAAGGTCATGCCTGGGCAACTGTAGCTAGGGGAATCAGGACCTCTGGTGGCTGCTTCTTGTGACCACTATTTTCAAGCCTCTGGGGTGTGACTGGAAGCGAACAGATCTTTCCATTTGCACATTCCAGCTTTTATTACTCCACTCACAAACAGCGCAGTGAACTGAGTTTGCACGGAAGAGGCTAAGAGGATTCCCATGGATTCCTGTGGAAAGCCTCTGTGGAATGTGTCCAGGCAATTTTATCCCTCTGGGAACCAGCTCTCCAGAGAAGTGGCCGGAAAAATACATGAAGGAGGACATTGAAAGGACCTGGTTTCCCATCATTACCTCCGTTTATTCCCCCATGGCAGCTAAGACCCAAGAGACTTGTACTCATTTGGGCTACACTTACATTCTGTATTTCCAGAACTGAGTACAGTGATTGACTGGGGCTGGGGATATATGATGGGATATGAGTGAGTGAATGAATCACATTGGACTGTGACACCTAAGATTTCTGTTTCTAAAGACATTTATTGTTAATGAATAGCTTGTTGCAGGGAGAGAGTGACAGAGATCCTGGAGTAGTTGGAAGGGAAAGGGGGTGCATATAATCAAAATACATTGTATACATATATGAATGACAAAACAAAAATAGTAACACTAATAATCATAATTTGTTTCTTACTATAATTTTGCACTTTTACTCAGGGAATTCACATTTAGAGTAAAGTATTATCATATGATAAAGTATTATCAACTACATTTACATAAACATGGGGAAAATGCAAACAAAAGTGAAATGATAATATGGGATGTGGAAAAATACTGGGGTTGGTATTCAGAAACAAAACCAAACACCCCCCACCCCTCCCCACCCCCGCACATATATATGCGGTTTTTTAATTCTAGCATATGCAGGCAAAGCATTCTTTCTTTCTTTCTTTCTTTTTATTTATTTATTCTCCTCTCATATATTACATCCTGACCATAATTTCCCCTCCTTCCTCTCCTCCCAGTCCACCCCCTTCCCCCCAGAAAAGGGCAGGCCTCCCAGGGATATCAACCAAACACGGCGTATCAAGTTATAATAAATATAGGCACATCCCCTCATATTAGGGCTGGATAGGGCAACTCAGTAGGAGGAAAAGGGTCCCCAAAGCAGGCAAAAGAGTCAGAGACCGAGCCCACGCCCACTGTTAGTAGTTCCACAGGAGCACCAAGCTACACGACCATAATGTATGTGAAAGCTATAGGTCAGTCCCACACAGGCTCCCTGATTGTCGGTTCAGTCTCTATGGGTCCCTGAGAGCCTTGGCCAGTTGATTCTGTGGGCTTTTTTCGTATGGTGACCTTGACCCCTCTGGCTCCTATAATCCTTCCTCACCCTCTTCTGCAGGATTCCCTGGGCTCTGCCTACTGTTTGGCTGTGGGTCTCTGCATCTGCTCCCATCAGTCGCTGGATGAAGCCTCTCTGATGATGATTATGCTAGATTCTACTCACCAGTATAGCAGAATATCATTAGGAATCATTTCATTGATGTTCTTTTTTTATTTTTTTTTTCTTTTTCGCTGGTCCTGTTTGGGTCTATCCTTGGTCTCCGGTCTATCCTTGGTCTCTGGGCTATCCTGTCTCTGGTTCCTGGCCCTCCAGGCAGTGTCAGGCATGGGCTCCCTCTCCTGGCGTGGGTCTCAATTTGGACCAGTCACAGTTGGCCACTCCCACAAGTTCTGCACCACTTTACCCCCAGCACACTTTGCAGCCAGAACCAACAATCGTAGGTTGAAGGGTTGGTGGCAGAGTTGGTGTCCCAGTCCCTCTACTGGAAGTCTTGCCTGGTTACAGAAGATGGCCAGTTCAGGTTCCATATCCCCATTACTAGGAGTCTTTGCGAGGGTCACCCTTGTGGATTCCTGGGAGTTTCCATCGCATTAGGTTCCTACCTTGCTGGCAAAATGCCCCCCAATTCCAGTTGTCTCTCCTAGTACTCTCTCCTCCCCCCCTCCACCTAATCCCTCCTGTTCCCATCCTCCCTTCCCCCAGTCTACCTGTGAGAGGCATTATTTATTATATGTCTTGCTACACCATTAGTATCCATTGATATCCTCAATATGACATTTGACATTTTATGAAGAATAATGCTTATATTATGTTCCCCAGTTCCCGTTATTGGAAATAAGATTTTAAAAATTCAAGAAACTAGTAAAAAGCAAAGCAGTCCTTAATATAAAATTCTGTAGAAAGGGACAGTGACAAAAAGAAAGCCAACATGGCATGTGCCCTGGATGAAGCTTAAGACAGTGGGGTTTTTGTTTGTTTTGTTTTTGTTTTTTTCAAGCCAGGGTTTCTATATATCTGCTCTGGCTATCCTGGAATTCCCTTTGTAGACCAGGCTGTGTCCTGGAACCTGCTTTGAAGACCAGGCTGTCCTGGAATTCAGAGACTTGCCTGCCTCTGCTCCCCAAAGGCTGGGATTAATGGAGTGAGGCCCCGTGTCCTGACAACACCGTAGTTTTTAAAATCCTTGGACTGGGAGAGATTTCTTCCCTCTTCTCCTATTGGTTCGAAATTGTACGCCCAGACTCCAACTCCCCGTCTCATTGGCCGAGGACACAAAGCCTCATCCAATGAAGAATTTGGGGCTTGAGCCTGCCCCTCCCCCATTCTGATCTTTTTTAACAAGCCTTGAGGAGAGAGAGGGCCCTAATGCCTCCCTTTAACTCTCAAGAACTCTAAGCACATCTCAGGTTGAAAATGGACTGTAACGATCTGTTTCTCACCCTCAAACAAGGTGAAAGGTTAAAGAATATAAGAGATAATTGGCACTCTGGATTTTAAAATGTACATTAACCCATCTCTCCCCAAAAATTTCCAGTGAAGATTAAACTTCACTCAATAACATCCTAAAATGAAAATGACCCCCCTGAACCGAGGACTCGTGACACAGCTCAGTGGGTAAAAGAGCGTACTGCCAAGCCTGAGGACTGGAGTACAAGCCCAGGACCCAGTAGAAGGAGAAAAAACAAGTTGTCCTCTGAACACACACACACACACACATACACACATACACACACACGAAAGAAAAGAAAGAAAGAAAGAAAGAAAGAAAGAAAGAAAGAAAGAAAGAAAGAAAGAAAGAAAGAAAGAAAGAAAGAAAGAAACCCTGTGGTGTGTTACATTTGTTTATGCTGTGGAACATTTGTTTTAATGATGCAAGATAAGTTGCATTCTTTTATGTTGCATTTGTTTAACTCTGTGAAGCTGTGTTACTGTGCCTGTCTAAAAAACATCTGTCTAAAAAAAATGAAGAACTGAATGGCCAACAGAGAGGCAGGAGAAAGGACAGGCGGGGTTGGCAGGCAGAGAGAATAAATAGAGGGAGAAATCTGGGAGGAAAAGGAGAAAGAATAAGAGGATAAGGAGAGGAGGACACTAGGGACCAGCCACCCAGCCACCCAGTCACACAGCCACCCAGCCACCTAGTCACACAGCCACCCACTCACACAGCCACACAGCCACACAGCCACCCACCCACACAGCCACACAGCCACAGAGTAAGAGTGAAAGTAAGATATACAGAAGAAAAGGAAAAAGAGGCAAAAGGTAGACAAGATAATTTAAGAAAAGCTGGTAAGAAACAAGCCAAGCTGAGGCCGGGCATTCATAAGTAAGAATAAGTCTCCATGTGTGATTTATTTGAGAGCTGAGTGGCGGGCCCCCCAAAAAAGCAAAAACAAACAATAACAACCCTGGACCATGTACAGTTGCAAGTGTATGAAAACTTTTCTTCTGATATTAAAGAGCAACTAAACAAATTAGCAAGTTTTTTTTTTCTTTTTAAATTTCATCTACTTTTGAGAAAAACTCTCATTATGTAATTCGTGCTAGCCTCGAACTCCTGATCCTCCTGTCTGTCCCCAAGGGCTGAGATGACAGGTATGCACTCCCACCTCCAGCCTTTGTTGAAACTTAGTGGAGACTCGTTCCTCAGCTGGTGACGCATTGGCCAAACCGAGTAAAGCACCCACTGGCTCATTGCAGACTGGTCTTTAATACACAGGGAAACTGGGGGTCCGGGCCTGGTGACCCTGCAGCAGGGTGGTCTGCTCCTTTGACCACTGTTCTAACTGAGCGGAACATTGAAACTGGAAGAAGGAAGGTGATGCTCCTTCCTGGCACTCTCTCTAGTGCAGTCTCAGCCTTGACTAGAACTCAGTCCACAGCGGCCATCTTCAGTTTCTATAATGTCAAAAATCTGATTGTGAACTTGATGAGGACTAGACCTTTTCCCCATGATATAATGCCAGTGTATAAGATAAGATATAACCCCACATTATAATGCCAGTGTATAAAATATATCCCCACAATATAATGCCAGTGTATAAGATATATCCCCACAATATAATGCCAGTGTAAAAGGTATATCCCCACAATGTAATGCCAGCATGTAAGATATATCTGATGCATAAAATATATTCAACCTATAAAACACTTCCAACAGCTAAACTTGGTTATCATCTTGACATATCTAGAACAAAGAACCCACAGTTGAAGAACTGCTTCCATCAGACTGGTCAGTGGACATGTTTATGGGGTATTTTCTTGATTGCTAATTATGTAGGAGGGCCCAAAATACTGTGGGCGGTACTATTCCTAGGCAGGTGGACCTGGACTGTATAAGAAAGGTCACTGGACATGAACCTAGGAACAAGGGACTAATGGGCATTCCTCCATAGTCTGTGTTTCAGTTCCTGTCTCCAGGTTCTTACTTGAGTTCCTGCCTAGCCTTTCCTTGGTGATGGATTGTGTTAGACCCAAGAAAAAAAACATTTCCATGGCTGTCTGATTAAAGCAAGCTGTATTTAGAAGTGCACAAGGGACTGGCCAGATTGCCTCTCCTTAAGTCGGGGTTTCAGAGAGCAGTCCCTCACTGTCTTTTGAGGCCCCTTTTATGAGGAAGGGTTGGGGTTGAGATTAATTGGCTAGTAATACCTGGACAGAAGAGTCAGGGACTCAGAGCTCAAGGCTGCCTCTGGGGTAGATAAATGTCAGAGTATCACCTGGACAGAAGAGTGGAGGACTCAGGGCTCCAGGATGTCTCTGGGGTAGATAACTACAAGAATACATCGTATGGAAGGGGAGTCATCAGGGGTGTTCAGGAGTTTAGCAAGGCAAAAGGGGTGGGTGTATGTCATGGTGTCACAAGATAGTGTAGGTTGAAAAACATGGTTTGCGGGATACATTAGGCTTAGGACTCAGAACCTTATTCTTGTAAGGTAAGGAGACTTAATAACAATGTATAACACCGTGGCTCCTTAACAACAATGTGGCTCCTGTTCCGGTTTCACATAAGCTGTAAGGTGAAATAAACCCTTTCCTCCCCAAGTTGCTTTTGATCATGGCATCTATAAACAGCAACAGAAAACTAGAACAATACCCCATCTAAAAATATAAGTATACCCAAGTCAAACCTGACGATTTTCTTCAATGAAGTAGGGCTGTCGACGCTCTTGTGGTTTGGGGCTCACCTCCTTCCTTAGCTTAGCCCGTGAAGCCTGCAGCAGCCAGGGACTCGTCTGCGTGCAGAGGAAGGCAGGACTCTCACTAGTACAGAAGCGTCTAGGATCTTTCAGCTCCAGCCCCAGCCTTGTTTTACCTCAGTTACATGTCTTGGCTGTACTTGGCAAGACCGGCTTCTCTTACCCTTCCTTGTTGCCCTCTTTCCAGCCACCTTAAGTTAACTCACAGAACCTGATCATTTTCTACCCATTATCCTTTTCTTCCCTGTGGCTTGTCTTCAAGATCTAAAATTAGCTTGGACATCACTGGCCAGCCCTGAGTGGAGTGGGGGTTGGGTAGGGGAGTGTGATAGCAGTCTTCCCAGTACTGCAGGACATCAGTGCGGTTTTTCTTTAGAACTGAAAAAAAACTGAGACTTGTGGGTGACTTAGCTCTGAAGCGAAATCCAAATCCAGAAGCTGATAACCTGGAAAGTCCTTTCCAGCCTGAGATAGAGGGGATGGGATGGGGCTTGTCTTCTCAAATTCCACCCAGACTGAGCTTGGGAGCATGAGAACACATGACTATTAGATGTTCCAAGCCTGTGGAGAACCCGCCTCCCTTCACCCAATCCAGGGAACTTTTTAACCAGGCTTCCCGGCTATTTTAAAACCCTGGTGCTTCAGGCTATTTCCTGTGGCTGCTAACACCCAGGAGAGTAAAAAAGGACTCGAAATTCAACTGCAGTAAAAATGTAAGTAAGTAAAAATGTAAGTAAGTAAAGGAGGAGGGAGGAAGGAGAGCAGGAAATGAACCCAGCAAGATGCCGGTGAACTTCATATTAAAAAATGAGTTTAATCTAGGTTCTGCTCTCTCTGAAACCTCACCAGACTTTCCTAGATTCAGAAAGTTCCAAACAGTTTATTTGGCTTTGGATTTGGGCTCAGAAGGGATGTCAGGATGAACTGAATTGTGGGAAAGCTACCCTGGGCGGCATAGGTGAGACTGAGGGACCCCCCTCCCACGGGTGCTGAGTTCAGCTTTCAGTATAGCAGTCTTAAGGTAATAAAAATTGATTAATGTCCTTCAGTGAGAGTTTATGAGTGTGCCCTAAGGACGTAGCAATATGTTCATCTGAAACATGCACACACCCTGAGATTTACTGAATGGTTAGCAGGTCTATACTGGTTCCTGACTTCTTTATTCAGATTGGTCACCTCTTGAACTTGGAGTGTGGGGTGTTGACTTTGATCTAATGTTCAAGCTGGATCAAACCGTTTCTGTTCCTTTGGGTCACTTATTGCCCTGCCCTGTTGGGAGAGCATAGTGTTTTGGTGGAAGCTCCACCTCAGCCCCTGGCACCCTGGCAACCATATACCCGCAGTCTGGAATGTTCTGGTGGAAGCACCACCTCAACTCCCCTCCCCCATCTCTTTCCCAAACTCGCCCCCTCAAAGCCTGCCAAACACGGCTCCTCCCCCAGAGATGCTCAAGACCACTCCCATAGGGTATTTAAGCTGCATCTCAGAAAACAGAAACGTGGTTTTCTGGTTTCTCGTCCCTGTCTCCTCTCTGGGGGGCTGGAGAATCACCCAGAACATTTTACCGATCAAACCGGGGCTTTTTTTTAATTCGGTCCGATTTGGTTTGATTTGGATTGCTGCATCGGCAGAGAAGCTTATCAGGGTGCAAAATCTTTTCACATAGAACTCAGTATCTAGAAAAATAGCTACCTCTGGGGGCAACAAACTGGCTCGAGATAGGATGGGGCTGCAGAGATGGCTCAGGAGGCTATGCTGTGCTCACAGAGGACTTGGGTTTGGTTGCCAGCACCCACGGGGCAGTACACAACTGTCTGTAACTCCAGTTTCAGGGAATCTAACAAACAACCTCTTCTGGCCTTCTCAAGCTCCAGACACACATATGCTACACATACAAAAATGTGGGTGAAACATTTATACACATAAAGTAAAAATAAACGTAAAGAAAATATAATCACCTTCATTTTTTATTATTTATGGGTGTGTATGCATGCATGTATATGTACCTCTGTGTACATATGGAAGTCAAAGGACAACCTATGGAAGTCTTCTCTCCTTCCACCACGTGGGTCCCAGAGATGGAACTCAGGTGGTCAGGCTTGTTGGCAAGAACCTTTCCTGCTGAACCATCTCACTGGCCCATACTCATTCCTCTTAAAATTATCCAAATAATAATAATACTACTACTATTATCCAAAATAATACTGTAAATAATCACAGACATTTCTAGAAGGACCCTAGTGGCATTTCAGATGAGGCACAAGGCGCTCCTGCAACCAAGCACCAACTCCTACATCTACGGCTTCATAGGCAAACCGGGCGAGCTGCAAAGTCAGGGAACAGCCAGGTGATTCCCGATGCTTTTGCGCCTGTAGTATCTGAAGGGGTGGAATTGAGGTGATGCCATCTTCTAGATAAATTAGGAGGCAAGACTGTGAGAATGGCTGCACCAGTGCAGGCAGGCATAAAATTAGGCAGTGATGTCTCCGTCTCCTCTGTCCCACAGTCAAGTCCATTTGATGTGTACAATGTCTACCTAGAGGGATACACAAAATGAAGTACAAATTAGAGACGTTGTTTTCCTCTTTGGAAAGATTTGTTTCTGTATTAAGGAAGTGATGTGTTCCAAAGCATTCTGGATGGACACCTGAAAGGTCCTTCAGGAAGGAGCTATTTGCATTGGAATCATGCAGACGAGGGGGCTATGTACAGCTGCATCACACGAGGCCCAACCAGTTCCTGGAGCAACTAGAGACTGTCACAGTCCTAAGGATTTGCCCACAGCTCCTTTCTGGTTATCGGATGCCTGTGACAAAGAGCTGGGAATGGTCACAATGACATTGCTTTCAGCTGTGGGAAATCAAGCCATCAATGACCCTGGCCTCGTACTCTAAAAGAGCAATTATGAAGTCAGTGAGAAGAACCACTATGAAGGGCCATGTACGAACATCTCTGGTTTAAACAACAAGATATAAACGTGCATTTTTCTGTTTGTTTTGGCATTTCCTTATCTTTTAGTTTAGTTTAGTCTACTACATTTACTTGTTTATTATGCATACGTCTGTGCAAGCACACAAGTATACCCAGATGAGAGGACAACGTTCAGAAGTCAGTCCTCTCCTGCTACCACGTGGATTCCAGGAATTAAACGCCAGTCATCAAGGTTTGGCAACAAGAACAAGCCCCTTTACCCACTGAGCCATCTTTCCAGCCATTGGTGTTTTGTTTTGTTTTGTTTTGTTTTTAATGTTGGGACTTGAACCCATGACTCGCAGCATGCTAAGTAAGTGGCCTACCAATGAGACTAGGAATTCTCCTTGTGTTTTTAATCAAAATGTGCATGTCTGTGAGTAGGGGCTCAGTTCGAAATATGAAAACGACAATATTATGTTGGCTCTATAATTAAGATACATTGGAAAAACAGGGATGTTTAATGAGACACATTTGCAGGCACAAATATCTATCTCTTATAAACCATAGTGTCTGGGATCTCTCACTAAAGTGAGCAAGGAAACTGGGAAATGAAAGCTTAAGCTTTCAGTCAGTGTCCATCTGATTGCTGTGTACAAATGATGTGGAGAGCAGCAGACAGATGAGGACACAGGAATGCAAGTCCTTAGAGATATCCTTTCACACTACATGCCATTGGCTACCAAATGATATGGAACTCATCAGTGGATTCTAACATGTAATACACTTGGCTCGGACTCAAGGAGGAGGGGTACTGGAGGAGTAAGATTTCAAAGGAAAGACAGTAGCAATGTCATTTTCTGGAAGTATGGGTGTTAGGGGATCTCCCTCCCCCCCTCTGCCGTGTGTGTGTGTGTGTGTGTGTGTGTGTGTGTGTGTGTGTGTGTGTGTCCTGTTCATTGTGGTACTTCTGCTTCTCCTGCTTCTCTTGTCTCAACTTCATTTGGTAAAGAATTCTTTTATACATTATCTGAAGTTTATTCTTATGTTTGATAAGTATGGTGATTCCTATGGTGATAAAAACCATTCTTATTCACTATACCCAAAGACACACCTTTTAAACTGTTTACAAATCTGAACTGGATATAGTGACACACACTTGGAGTCCCAGCTCCATCGAGATTAACATGGGAAAGAAGTCAGTTTGAGGAGGAAGACCGGAAGCCCTTTCTTACCCCAGCTTCATCTTACGAATAGAGTTTGTGTAGAAACAAAGTCCTCAGACTATAACCCAGAGAGGGAGGGGGTTCTAAAGGCTCATAAGCTGCCTGTCAGGATTCTTTCCTTGGGTCTTTCCTCAGCTCCCTAGCCCACATCCATTCTTGGGCATGCATTGTCCTTTTCTGTTTATGTCCACCCTGCGCCTAACTTAAAAGGTGAGATGCCCCCCACTGTTCCCTCCTCTCGGCAGCTGCTGGGTTTTCACCTACCCTACACTGTGCTCTTCTCTTAAACACAATGAAGTAGTCCTGGCCTTTTCTGAGCCTTTTCATTTTGTTTTATTGGGTTTTCTTGTTTTGTTTTGTTTTGTTTTGAGACAGGATTGCTCTTTATAACCCTAGCTGTACTGGAACTACTTACTCTGTCGACCAGGCTGACCTCAAACTCACAGACATCCACCTGCCTCTGCATCCCAAGTGCTGGGATTAAAAGCATGTGCCACCACCCACCGGTCTCTGAGTCCATTTCTAAATTCTTGTATGAATGAGAGTAAGAACCTCAAAAGGGAGCCTCAGTTTCCCCATAAAACTGAAGAGTCCAAGGAGGGAAAAATCAGTTGAGGTCAGTCAATAGAGGTCAGCCTGGGCAGTAAATAAATAACCAAAGCTTCCGAATCGGAAAGTCTCTATGCCTGTACTATTTAAAACTGACTTGGCTCCTCTCTTCTCTGGGTATCAGAGCACTCCACCTGTAACCTGTGTGGGGGAACACAGAACAAATTTGACATTCAGTAACTTTTGCTTCCAGGGAATTTGGGGGTGATGGGACACTGTTGGTTCTTTGGTGTTCGTTCATTCGTTCGTTCATTTGTTTGTTTGTTTGTTTTGAACAATTAGCCTTTATTCAGAATGTCCCAGTTGCTTTGTGTGAGTTAGATGGTGAGGTCTGAGTAGGAGTTTGTATGCCTTTTTAAGGACCTTCCCTAGCAGCACAGAAAATTAAGCTCAGGAAAGAATTTGGCTCCGCAGGCAGTCAGTCATCCACCTTGCTTTAGAGCAAGCCCAGCCAGTGAGGAAAGGAAAGGGGCGTGGAGTATGGGTGGAAAACGGCAGGGTTATGCAATTTATTGTCGAGCATGATTTTTTTTTTTTTTTTTTTTAATTTGACAGAGTCTCTCCAGGCAGTGTTCACATGCTCCAAACTCAAGCATTTAGCTGGGCCAAGCTGGTTAAGCAAACAAACGCAGTCATTTGAATGCAATGATTAACAGGAAGCCGAGAGAGCAGGCAGTTACCACCAGTCTTTCACTGAGAGAAGAGGCTTGGCTCAGAGTTTCAGCGCAATGCATCGCCCAAAGATCACTGATAGTGATTTTCCTGTGGGGACAGGTAAGGTCACTGGCCCTGGGATCCTCCCTTGGGTGGGGCAATTTTGTGTAGTAATTGGTTGTAAGTTGGTTGGAGGCTGGGCAATGGAGCTGCTACGGAAGTCTGTCAATTAAAAATGAAAATATAAGCAAGCTAGGAAGAAGGAAGGGAGAGGAGAAAGGACCAAGAAGCTTCTCAAGGCTCATCAGAACCGCATCCAGGTGGGATGATGTCCGGACTTGGAGAAAATGTAAGTTAAAGGAAGCTTCGCTCCTAATCCCATCTCTAAAGACGTTTTGGAAAATGGGCTCCTGGAACTACTGTCTTTTTAGTCTGTCTCTTATTGCTGCCTTGACGTTCATATTTATTTACAATAGCAAATTGTGGGTGAACAATCAATTCCCAAGGGCAATTGCCAATGTTTCAGTCTTAGCAGAAGTCTGTTTTCAGATGTTCAGTGGGGAGAGTTTTTACACAGCAGACAGCCCAAGGAAAACAACCCTGGAAAACTTCACCTGTTCCGAGTACAGGGTTCAAAATCACTACATAACAGAAACTCTCTCTGAAGAAGAAGCTGGCTTCCCTTTGGCTTTCACACTGACTATCCTAATGATTTTGACACTTTTGAGAGACTCTTCAGGGCGATTTACATGCCCCAGAACATCTACTGTGTGCATGTGGATAGGAAGGCGCCGGAGACCTTCAAAGATGCTGTCCAGCAGCTACTAAGCTGTTTCCCCAATGCCTTCCTGGCCTCTAAGATGGAACTCGTGGTCTATGGTGGCTTCTCCCGACTCCAGGCTGACCTGAACTGCATGAAAGATCTGGTGGCCTCCGAGGTCCCATGGAAGTATGTTCTCAACACCTGCGGGCAGGACTTTCCCCTGAAAACCAACAAGGAAATAGTTCAGTATCTGAAAGGGTTCATTGGGAAGAATCTCACCCCAGGGGTGCTGCCTCCAGCTCATATAATCGGAAGGACCAAGTATGTACACCAGGAACTGTTAAATCATAGAAATCCCTATGTGTACAATACAGCAAGATTAAAAGCTCCCCCTCCTCACAATATGACCATTTACTTCGGCACTGCCTATGTGGCCCTCACCCGTGAGTTTGCTAACTTTGTCCTCAAAGACCAGCGTTCATTGGACTTAATCTCCTGGTCCAAGGACACCTACAGTCCTGATGAGCATTTCTGGGTGACACTCAATAGGATTCCCGGTATGTATATTCTGTTTTTCTCTTCCACTCTCATCTTCCTATCAATAGTGTTATTATTATTATTATTATTATTATTATTATTATTATTATTTTAAGAGACTTGGTTTCACTGTGTCCAGCCCAAGCTGGCCTGGAACTCCTGAGCTGCTGTGATTCCTGAGTATCTGGGTGATTACAGTGATGAGCCACTGTACCTGTCTTCATTTTCATTAATATATATGACATGATCAATGCTGAATAAGCTTCTCAAAAGATGGTAAAGACAAACAAACAAAAAACAAAACAAAAAACAGTTTTGGTTTTGTTTTTATGGAGGTGGGGAGTTTTGAGACAGGGTTTCTTTGTGCAGCTCTGGCTGTCCTAGAACTCACTCTGTAGAACAGGTTGGCTGGCCTTGAACTCAGAGACCTGCCAGTCTCTGGTCCTGAGTGCTAGGATCAAACGTGAGTGCCACCGTGCCTGGCAGTAAAAAGTGATTGAAAATAACAAACTTCTTGGCAGTTTCAAATGTTAGTTTTTTGAGTGTGGAATATTTATTTGTTATTTTTTTTATTACTAGTTTCATTGGCAAATCGTGATGTTATACATTGATGAGCACAATGTGTTTTGCTATGAGAAAACATCATGGGCTGAGTGACAAGCTCCTTAGCATACCTTGCTTGCCTATCATTTCTGGGGGGCGACCCTTGAAAATTGCTGTCTTGGTTGATGTACAGTTGGCAGTCACCCTGCTATGCGGTCTTCTCTAACCTATTCCTCTCTCTGTCTGGGAGTTTGAACACTTTGATCTTCAACTCTCTATTCCCTCTCTACAGCAACTATTCTGCTCGATCAATTCCTTTTAATTTTTCTTTTAGGGTCCACATGTCTGTGAAATCATACAGTATTTTTGTCTGTCAGTGTCTGGCTTTGTTCAGGTTGTATAATATTTTCCTGACTCATCCATGTAGTTGTAAACAACCAGATTCCACCTTTTGTTGTTGGGGGTTTTTACTTTTTTGGGGGGCCTGCCACCCAGCTCCCAAATAAATCACTCACAGAGGCTTATTCTTAGTTTTAAATGCCCGGCCTTAGCTTGGCTTGTTTCTTACCATCTTTCCTTAGCAAGTTCTTTTTCTGTAAGCCTTCATTGCTATCTTTGAAAGCAGATTCCAGAAAGAGAATCTTTTTCTGTAAGCCTTTATTGCTATCTTTTAAAGCCTGTATCAGTCCCAATAATGACTCATCTTTGTTCTTATTATTAAAGCAGTGTTTGAACACTGTGAATTATTACGATGAATGCCAAAATGGTACAGGCCAAATATGCCTGAGGAAGGTCGTATATTTCCAGGAGAATGTCATTCATCATACAGACAAAAAAGTTTTTAAATTCTTGTGAGGTAATGTTGTCGGCCATATTACAAGAATTACTCAAAATTTGTTAGTCAGTTTTAAGGTATAAAATTATCAAGTACTTTTACTTGAAGTAAGACACTGCTTGGCCTATCTCACCTTTCCGCGGTTCTGGGGGTGTAGTAGGACTTTTCAGCCAGAAGGAGGCGTTGGTGTAGCACTAAAGCAGGTCCTGTTGGATGCCTTGGCCAGCAGCAGAGTGAGCACCTGCAGCCGGCAGTTTTTCCAGTGACCCCCTGGAGCTTCAGGGCGTGGAGACTTCCAGGCCACTCTAAGCCCCTCTCTGCCTCTACAGACAATAGATCTGCCAGCAGGCACGGCTCCAAACCCCCGCCTATTTTAACTAGGTGAAACTGTGGAAGCCTCAGGCTAGCTAGGGTGGGGAGCCGGCACTCAGGGAGGAGGTGGAACGCCCCACTCGTAGCGATTTTGCTGGTCTAGGGTTAAACTTGCCTTGGAACTGCGACAGGATTAGCTCCTTTTCAGGAATGGAACCGTGTAGGTTTTTCCTGGTTTTACAGAACTCTGTATGCAGTAACCTGCAGCCTCAAGCACCCGCCGGCTGGGGAGGAGGCTGAGGGCAGGAGCCACCCAGGCCTTTGGAATTTGCCCCAGGTGAGCACCAGATATTGGTGAAATTATTAAGGCCACTCCACGTAGTTAAAAGGAAGATTTATTTAGTGGGTAACTTACAAATGAAGGGATAGGTAGGTGGCGGGTTCTGGAAAAGATGCAGCGCAGTCTGGCGGTGTTCTCTGGAGAACTCCCCTTGATCTACCTCTATCGTCCAGGTCCAGGAAACAAGAGAGAGCTGCGTGTCCGATCTCGGGTCTTCAGGGCCCTCCCTTGGCCCCACTTTGTAGATGTGATAGTTACCGAAGCCTCAGTGGGGGTTGGAACTTCCAGACCAAAGCTGGAATGGCTAACCACTACACATGTCTCAAGGGGGAAAAATGTAGTTGCCATCAAAGTTCTGTCTGATGAAAGTTTCTTTAGTTTGGAAATTCAACACATACTACAAATGTTACCATCACATGGAGCTTAAGAGAGCTGCCGAAGGCTGCCCCCCTGGGGCTGGAAGGAGTGAGCAAGGCTCTACGGCTGGGATATGAACCATCAAGAAGACTTGTTTTAGATCTTTGCACACAAAGCTTCCTAGATATAGGAAGTGTTCAAAGTCTGATTTTCTCAGAACAGAAAGAGGGTAATGTACTGAGTTAAAAGAAGCAGGCCTCAAAAACAGGTGGGAATCCCTAAGTATACTCCCCTCCCCTGCTTTCTCTTTCTCTCTCCTTTCTCTTCTCTCCCTCCCTCTCTGTGGTTTGTTGAAACAGGGCTTTGCATGTAGTCCAGGCTAGCCTCAAACTCTTTTTTTTTCTCTCTCTCTCTCTCTCTCTCTCTCTCTCTCTCTTTCTCTTTTGAGACAGGATTTGTCTGTGTAGCTTTGGAGCCTGTCCTGGAACTTACACTGTAGACCAGGCTGGCCTTGAACTCATAGATATCTGCCTGCCTCTGCCTGCTGAGTGCTGGGATTAAAAGTGTGTGCCACCACTGCCCAGCTATTAAAGTTTGGTCTCTTATTTATTTATTTATTTTTGGTTCAGGCTAGCCTCAAACTCTAAGCAGTCTTCATGCCTCAATGTACTCAGTACTGAGATTACAGAGATGTATTCTTGTGCCCAGCCCTCCCTCCTAGCAGTGACCAAAACAGGAAAGGTGAAATCCCCACTTCTTCCTCCCATGCTACTTACACTGTGACACAGACTCAGGCCTGCCACCAGACTCTACAGCATTGTTCCCAGGAGAGCAGCTACGGGTTAAAACACCAAACACCCCACTTCTGTTTTTCTTAGAAAGGACCAAGATAAACAAAAAGATATTCGACCTGAAAAAGACTTGAAGTGTCTTCATGAAAAACCTTGTCACTAAAGACAGAACAAGACTCTGGGGCCAGTAGACAGGAGATGGCGGAGGCTGAAATGCTGGGAACACAGTGGGCAGCTGTGTGACAGACACTCAGCAAAGCCAGGGAGGCAGAGGCTGGCGAGTGTTGTGGAGGAACGCCCTATGTTGGACACACGTATGGCCCAGAGTCTCTTCCCATCCCGACCCAAGAGTCCACAACTGTTACCTGTTTATTGAACAGAAACTATCAGCAACACCCTGCTTCTCTGCATGATTCATGCATTGGACCGGGACTTCTTCTGTTTGTACCCTGGTGGGCAGTGGTATCAGCAAAGCAAGGGGAACCAAAGGTGCTGCTGCATGGAGCTCTGAATAGCCACTGGGTTAAGTGGGTGGAGGTTCCCTCCTTGCTGCGGAACAGTGTCTGGTCCTGCTGACTCTTTTCCTACTTAAGACAGGCCTGTATGTAGGCCTGGGTCTGATGGTGGAAGTGAACTAGAGATGTAAGTGTTTGTCTTGTTCAGCTGTTATTCTGCCAATGTGTAAAACAATGGCATTTTTATGGCAAGAGTTCTTCTAGTGATGTGTGGAGCTTTGGGCAAGAGGATAAATTATTATGTTGGTCACAGTGATTGGAGATTTATAATGAAGATTCTAATGATGGCAAAGGGACAGAGGAAAAGATCTCACAACTAGAAAGGACCAAGGCAAGTGAGTCCAAATGCAGTGTCCTGGAATAGCTATGAGTGTGGCCCAACACATTTGTAGATGACAAGGTCATGCCATGATGTGTGGGAGTCTTTTGGAAGGGTTCTTAGGTGGAGGAGAGAGGAATGAGAAATATTAGATAGAAAGATAGAAAGACAGAGATACAGGATAGCTTTGGGAGGACCCTGGATCAATACCCAGCCGCTCTAGGCATTTATTCAAAAGGGCTTTCTATACAAAAGACCTCTTCCTTGCAAGATCAAAGCACACCATACAGCCAAGTGTAGACTCTTCCAAACACCTGGTAAACACGCCCATGGCCAAATCATCTCCTTATGCAGCCCTGCGGGTAAAGCAAGATCAGATTCTCTGACCCTGAGTAATTTGGGCTCCCACAGTAATGTCAAAAGATTGGACGCTCTTGGACCAGGGTTGACAAAAAGAATATGCAATTTGAAAAATGCTTGACGAACCTTAATTAAAAGATCTGTTGTCTTGGGAGGAGGAGGCTAGAAGATCAGGAGTTCAGGGCCAGCCTTAGCTATACAGCAAGTTCAAGGTCTATATGAAACTCCAGTTCAAAAATAAAAATTTGGGGTAGGATATGGCTCAGCTTGTAATGTGCTTACCATGCAAGCATGAGGACCTCAACTTGGTCCCTGGCAGCCACATAAAAATGCTAGGCATGACTGTTCACATCGATCATCTCATTGCTAGGGAGTAGAGATAGGGTCCTTGGCGCTTGCTGGCTGGTTAGCTAGCCTAGCCAAAGCAGGAACTCAAGATTCAAGGAGAGACCCTGTCTCAAAAAAAATTAGGTTCAACTAGCAATTGGAGAAGACAACATTGACTTCTGGTCTCTATATGAATGTGCACACAAGTGCACACACCACAAACATGTATGCATAGAAACACACAATTTTTTATTAAGATTAGAATAAATTAAGATTCCCTAATGAAAGAAAAATGGAACCTGTGGTGATATTTTATCTGTGTACCCCAATAAAGTTTATCTGAGGATCAGAGGAAAAAGCCAACCACTATAGTAAACATAGAGGTCAGACAATGGTAGCACATGCCTTTAATCCTATCACTCGGAAGGCAGAGATCTTTCTGGATCTCTATGAGTTCAAGGCCACACTGGGAACAGAGCCAGGTGTGGTGGTACATACCTTTATTTATTTTTTTTAAAGATTTCTTTATTATGTACACAGTGTTCTGCCTGCATGTTTATCTGCAGGCCAGAAGAGGGAACCAGATCTCATTACAGATAGTTGTGAGACACTATATGGTTGCTGGGAATTGAACTCAGGACCTCTAGAAGAGCAGCCAGTGCTCTTAACCACTGAGCCATCTCTCCAGCCCAGTACATACCTTTAATACCAGCACTAACCATAAAGGTCTGGAGGTCTGTACAGACAGACAGGAAGTGACAGAACTGGGCAGGAAGAGGAAGTGATGTAGCTGGGTGGAGAGAGGAAATGAGTTGGCAGAACAGAAAGGCATATAGGCATTGGCGTACAGGAAGTAGGTCTTTTTGGCTGAGGATCTCCAAATGGTGAGAACATGGCTGGCTTCTTTCTGCTTTTCTGATCTCTTGGTTTTAACCCCAATATCTGGCTCCAGGTTTTTATTAATAAGACCGTTTAGCACTTCATCTCACAGGAACCAACCCCAATTTTGGGAGAAAAATCTAGGATAACAGATTCTAGACTCTTACTTTCATGGAAAACCAGAACAACATTGCCCAAGAAAATGTAATGCTGACCACATGTCTACTTTCAAAGTTCATAGGAACCACACTAAAACAAACAAAAAGACACTGGTAAAGTTGGTATAAATAACATCATAAGTGTGTTAGTAACATAAATAAGTGTGTTAATCAAAAATATCACTTCTCCATGTGGCCAGTGGGTGAGGTCTGTCACGGATGGCTCATGTCGTCCACACACCAGTTCTCCATGCCATGAAGGGAAGATCGGCTTGACTATCTCTGTTTGTTCGACTTTGCCTATTTTCTTTGAATTCCAGAGTTCCTACTTGCTGTGGGATGTGCTAAGCTGTGACTCAGACTTTCTTCACTTCCCTCTAGTGTATGTCTGATTCCATGCTCAGCCATCTCTGAGTGTCATTTGCACATTCCCAGGGGACCTGCTTTCAATCCTGTAGCAGAAATGCAGTGAGATTGACATTACCCTCCTTGCATACAGCTGCCTAAACCTCTGTCCCAAGTGGAGCATCTACTATAACCCACGTGGCACTGTCCTGTGGTTTAAAAGGAGGAAGCAAAAACATGGCTACCAGCGCATACAGCCTTTGAGAAGTTCTTGTGTCTCCTCAGGTAGACTGGGAGACCTGGTTAGCAGACAGGGAGTTCACATCAGGCTTCAGGGCATTACCCAATCATCTTTGGTAACCATTGTGAAGTAGAAGTCCCTGGAAACAAAACAAGAGTCACATTGTTATACACTGTTACTAAGTTTCCCTACAAGAATAAGTTTCTGTGTCCTAAGCCTAATGTACCCTGCAAATCGTGTTTTTCAACCTCTACTGAACTTGTGACCCCGTGATGTATGGCCACCCCTTTGACTTGCTAACCTGAACCTGTGAGATATGACTGCCCTTTTGCCTTACGAAAATGTGTCTTCCCAGGTATCTTGGTGACTCCCCCTCCACATGACGTGTTCTTGCACTTATCTCCCCCACAGGCAGCCTTGAGCCCCGAGTCCCCCACTCTTCTGTCCAGTCGCTAACAGCCAATGATCTCGACAGCTGTTTTCTATCAACCCTAGCCCTTCGTCACAAAAGGGACCTCGAAAGCCAGTGAGGGGCTGCTCTCGGAAACCCCAACTTCTGGGAGAGACAGCCAGCTGTGGGACTGTGTTTTCCTCAGGTCTAACATCCTACTCTCTCGTCTTTCTTGCCGTTCTCCCATCCACTCCTCTCCAATCCAGTCCACGAGATGATGTTTAACTTTTAGTACATCATCGTGGGTGATTTTCACCTGCTGTTTTCCCCTGGGCTACTGATCATCTGAGGCGAACGGCTCCACTTTTGATCAGGTTTCATGGTGGGTTAGTTTCATTGGTCATATGTCCCTTGGCATTAACATCTTCAAAACTGACCAGTGGTTTCTACTTCTACAAAACAGTATTTTGAACCAGAGCTTATTTCAAATTGATGTTAAACTATGAGTGGATGAGAGAAGAGCTTTGGATACTAATCTTTGTCTCCAAAAAAGAGAAAGAAAAAAAAAGAATGCCAAGGTACCCGTGTTAGTCAGCTTTCTGTTACTGCGACAAGCGCAGATCTTGATGTTTATTGTTTTGTTGTTGTTTGCTTTTGGGACAGGGTCTCACTGTGCAGCCCTGGCTGATCGAGAGCTATGTAGACCAGGCTGGCCTGAACTTACACCTGCCCCAGCCTCCCGAGTGCTGGGATCAAAAGCATGTATCACCACACAGCCCAAACAGATTTTTAAACAATGATTGTACAGAACAATGATTTTCCCAGTGTCTCCTTCGCACATGAACTTCTTGTACTTTGCTCGTTTACCCAATTAACCATTCTTGTCCTCTGCCTTCCCATCTGTCCTCCTTTGCCTTCTGTTGCTGTGATACAAACACTGACCAGAACCAACCTGGGGAAGGAAATGGCTTTATTTGGCTTACAGACTACAGTCCGTCATCAAGGCAGGAAACTGAAGGCAGGAACCAAAGCAGAGAACCAAGAGGAACACTGCCCACTGGGTGCTCTCCACGGCTTATCAGCCAGCTTTCTCATTTAATCCATGACCACCTGTCCAGGGATAGCACTGCCCATACTGGGCTGGACCCTCCCACATCAGGTATTAATCATCAGTCAAGAAAATGCCCCATAGACTTGTCTTTGGGTCAATCTGATGGAGGTATTTTCTCAATTGATGTTCCCTCTCTGAAGCAAAGTGACTCGAGTTTGTGTCCCGTTGACAAGAACTAACCCAGCACACCATCAATCCCTCTCCCTCCCTGAAGAGTCCCCTTATATCTTCATGCCTTACATATTTGGGATACATATACATGTATGTGTATATATGTATATGTATATATATACACACATACACATATACATATATATATATATATATATATATTCATTCCCCACATAAGAGAAAACATGTAATACTTGTCTTTCAGACTGTGACATCATTTGGCATAATAATCTCTAGTTCCATCCATTTATCTACAAATGACACAATTTTATTCTTCTTTAAAGCTAAATAAAACTCCATTGTGTATAAAAGCACATTACCAGTCATTCATCTGTTGATAGACATCTAGGCTGGTTTTGTATGTCCTTGTGAATTACACAGCAATAAACATATGTGCACATCTCTGGTATATGCTGACCTAGATTCCTTTCCTATACTCACAAAAGTAAGATAGTTTGATCACCTGATAATATTTTTAGTTCCTTGAGGAACTTCCATGCTGATTTTTTTTTCCAAGACAAGTTTTCTCTATATGACAGTCCTGTCCTGGAACTTACTCTGTAGACCAGGCTGGCCTTGAACTCATGGAGATCTGCCTGCCTCTGTCTTCTAAGTGCTGAGATTAAAGGTGTACACCACCACCGCCACAAGGCCCATGCTGATTTTCATAGAGGCTGCACCATCTCGCATCCTATCCAGCAGGGTGCAAGAGTTCTTCTCCCCCCACATCTTTACCAGCATCTGGCTTCTTGATGATAATCATTCTGACTAGGGTGGGGTGAAATAGCTATGTAGTTTTTGAGGGAGACCAGCTCCCTCTTTTTCTCCCAGGGTACCCTTGAGCAGGGAGAAACTAGAAAGAAATATATATAGAGAGAGACAGTTAGAAACATAGGACAGCCTCAGGAGGGCCTGGGTCAAAACCCACCAGCCCCTTCTGTCTCTACTAAAGGGCTTTTAAAGGAATGCCAACAGAGCACAAGACCTCCTTCCAGCACAGCCAAGTGCAGACAATCCCAGGCACCTGGTGACCATGCACGTAGTCAAGCCAACCCCTAATGCAGCCCTGCTGTGTAAAGCAAGCTCAGATCTCACTAGAAAACCTTGTGGGCTCCCACAAGTTTTGATTTGCATTTCTCCGGGAGCATCTATGTAAAATAGTCAAGATTTAATTTTGCTTGCAGTTTCAGAGGTTTTAGCCAATGGCTCTGTTATTTTCAGGTCCGAGATAAGGCAGAGCATCATGGCCAGAGGTTCATAGGGTAGCAGAGCTGTTTGGCTTGAGGATACAGGGAAGCAAAGCACAGGAGAGAATGGGTCAGGGACAAAACATACCCTCTGGTGATGTTTCTCCAGCAATGTTCCTCTGTGGTGCTATACCGTGCACCCCAATAAAGCTTGCCTGGGGATCAGAGGACAGAGCCAGCCACTAACTTAGACACAGAGGTCAGGCAGTGGTGGCACACACCTTTAATCCTATCACTCAGGAGGCAGAGATCCGTCTGGATCTCTGTGAGTGCAAGGTCACACTGGGCTACATGAGAGAAACAGAATCAGGCAGTGGTGACACACGACTTTAATCCCAGAAAGTAATATGGCAGGACACAGAAAGGTATATTATGCATGAGGAAACAGGAACTCACCCTCTTGAGACTGAGGATTTCGTAGAGGTAAGAACTTGTGGCTGGCTTGATCTGCTTCTCTGATCTTTCAGCTTTCACCTCGATATCTGGCTCCAGATTTTCTTTAATAAGACCTTTTAAGATTCGTGTTACATTCCACCTCCTGACATTTCTACCATCTTCCAATCTCCCATTAAGCTGTGAAACCGTTGATGAGGTCAGAGCCCTCATGATCCAATCTCTTCCCAAAGGCCCCACCTACACCACCACTGCCTTAGGGGAGAAGCCTAAAGCACACAAGCTTTTGCAAAGATGTCTCAGTTCCAAACTAGCACAGTGCCTGAAGGGGACGGAATAGAGAAGGAAGAAATTGGAGATGGTGAACACAGAAAACAGACTCTATCTATTCTCATGTTCTATTGTCCTTGGAGCCAGACTCTGAACCAGTCCTGTAGCATCCTGCAGCAAGCATCTCTCCCGGACCCTGGACATGGCAGGCTTATTGCATTTTCATTTTTAGTACTGTCTATGTTGTAATCATAGACTGTGTGTTCCTTGAGTCCAGGTGCCAGGAGCTGAGATTTAAGTGACGGAAGCACTTGGCCTCAAAAAGAAACAAGTAGACAGCATCTGAGGAATGACACCCAAAATTGTCCTCTTGCCCTCACAGGCACACACACACACACAAACACACATGCACACGCACACACACCCCTGTGTACTCTTACCCACGTGAATGCACAAAGAAAAGGAAACAGTTTGAATAATAAAGATTATATTGCCCCGGAAAGATGACTCAGTGGTTAAGAACATATATTGTTCTTGCAGGGGACCTGAGTTCAATTCTCATCATCCACATCAGGCAGCTTACAACTGCTTGTAACTCCAACTCCAGGGGATGGCCCTAACCTCAGTTAGATGCACATATACAGACATACATACATGTACATGCAAATAAATAATAATAAAAATATTTTAAAAAATATTGTGTTGCCCCTTTATCATCTTTTAGGATCTCAAAGGATCAAACAAAGACACAAGTCAATTTTTATATTGAATTGTTCCTCTAGCCACAATTTATTTACTTATTTATTTATTTATTTATTTCAGCCAAGCATTTCTTTCTGCAGTGACCTATCTTAATTCTATTATGAGGAAGTTAAAAGTAGATTGGGAGACCCAACGATATGGCTCAGTAGGTAAAGGCACTTTCCACCAAGCCTGATGATCTGAGTTTAATTCCAGCACCCACACATATACACATACCAAATAAATGAATGTAAAAACTTTTTTTAAGTTTAAAAGAATAGAGTGAAGAAACTGAGAGTTGAGGACAGTGGGACCAGAGCCGCTGATGTCAACTGAGATGCATTTTAGATTTATGAGGACTATTGAGTGGATTTCACAGACAGTCTACACATCTGCTTAGTCTGCACAATCAGGTGGTACTCACTGGTGGGATACTATCACCACCACCACCACCATCATCACCACCATCACCACCACCATCACCACCATCATCACCACCATCATCAACACCATCATCATCACCACCACCACCATTATCATCACCACCATCATCAACAACACCATCATCATCAACAACACCATCATCAACACCATCATCATCATCAGCACCATCATCAACACCATCATCATCATCATCAACACCATCATCACCACCACCACCAT
>CABHPP010169527.1:0-36242 GCA_902168425.1 Peromyscus attwateri | reverse complement strand
ATGCTGGCTGGCCAGTGAGCAGCAGGAATCTCACACCTCCATCTCTCCAGCATTGGGATTACAAGTTCTCTCTCTCTCTCTCTCTCTCTCTCTCTCTCTCTCTCTCTCTCTCTCTCAATATGGGTTGTGTGGGTCTTGCACATGCTAGGAAATAATTCTACCACTAAGCTACCCACCCCCAGTTCTTTTTTCCACTCTTTATTTTTAGATAGAGTCTCACTAAGTTTCCCAGGCTAGTCTTGATCATACCTGCAGCTAAGGCAATACTTGACTTGTGATCCTCCTGCCTCAGCCCCTGGAGTACCTAAGATACAGGCTGACACCACCAGGTTTGGTTCAGAGATATTTTATTTGCCAAGTTTGGCAATGAAATGTGATAGCTTATTTAAATAGTACTTAAGTGAGGACACGTGACTGTGTTTGCCTTAAACAGGACATCTGTATCATTCCACTCCTTCATTCCCACATGCTCTGTTAAAAGCTGTGGGAACATGATGGAAGAGGGAACAGAATGATGTAAGAGCTGGAAGATGAGGATGAAGGCTGTGAAATGCTATCTTCAGACACGATATGGCCATTGTACTCATGAACCCCCAGTAGTGGTGGTTACCTCCACAAGACCTGCAGAAGATCGAGCCAGTTAAAATCCAGCATGGGCCGGGCAGTGGTGCTGCATGCCTTTAATAGGAGGCAGAGGCAGGCGGATCTCTGAATTCGAGGCCAGCCTGGTCTACAGAGTGAGTTTCAGGATGGCCAGGGCTACACAAGGAAACCGTGTCTCAAAACAAACAAACAGATCCAGAGAAGTTAGATAAAAAGGTGAGATCTAGGAGGAATGTATAGATCTCCCTGGTAAGGGGAAATAGAATAAAGTTTGTGGGTACACGGGGGGAGGGGGGGGATGGGCACAGGAGGGGTCAGGTGGAGGAGGGAGGGATGGAGAGAGAGACAACTGAAATGGATGGGCATTTAGGGGCAATGGATGTGGAAACCTAGTGCAATGGAAACTTTCCGGAACCAATGAGATTGACCTTAGTGAGGACTCCTAGTAATGGAGGATATAGAACCTGAACCAGCCATCTTCTGTAAGCAGGCTAGACTCCCTGTGGTGGGACTCAGACACCAACCAGCCACAGAATCTATGACCCACAACCTGCCCTGTCTGCAAGATGCGCTGGGGAGGTGTGGCTCAGAGCTTGTGGGAGTGGTCAACCCATGACTGGTCTAACCTGAGGCCCATACCATGAGAGGGAGCCCATGGCCAACACGGAATAGGTGGCCAGGATCTGGAAGCCGGATGGCTCAGAGACCTAGGGCCTAGGATAGAACCGAACACAACTGACAAAAATAAAAATAAAAATATCAAAGAAATGATTCCTAATGATATTCTGCTGTACTCATAGATCAGTTTCTAGCCCAATCATCATCAGAGAGGCTTCCTCCAGCAGCTGATGGGAGCAGATGCAGAGACCCACAGCCAAACATTAGGTGGAGCTCAGGGAACTGCAGAAGGGGGGGAGGAAGGATTGTAGGAGCCAGAGGGTCGAGGACAGGAGGAGAATGCGGCTTACAGAATCAACTAAGCAGGGCTCCTAGGGGCTCAGGGAGACTGAAGTAACAATAACAGAGGCTGCACGGGTCTGCACCAGGCCCTCTGTTATGCATGCTCTGGTTCTTCAGTTCAGCGTTTTTGTTGGATTGCTAACAATGGGAGTGGGGGTGTCTTTGACTCTTTTGCCTGCTCATGGGACCTATTTCCTCCTACTGGGTTGCCTCATCCAGCCTTGATATGAGGGTTTGTGTCGTGTCTTATTGCATCTTGTAATGCTGTCTGTGTTCAGCTGACATCTGGGAGGCCTGCCCTTTTCTGAAGGGAAATGGAGGAGCAGTGGATCTGGGGGAGAGGGAAGGTGTCAGAGTTGGGAGGAGGGGAGGGAGGGAAGGCTGCAGTTGGGATGTATTGTAAGACAGGAAAACAAATTTTTAAAAATCCAGATGGATGGGGGAGGGGCTCCTAAGGTCCCACCCCTAGCTGAGGAGTTATTGGCAGTTGACGGCTGGCTGGGAAAGGGAGAGTCCTTTTTGGAGTGGGGTGGGGTGGTGGTTACCAGCAGGTGGCCCACACTCCAGTGGATGACCCTATACCTATGTGCATATGAGCAGCAGGAATTTGATTCTGGGTTATATAAACAAAGCAAAAGAAAGAACATGAAGCTGGGAGGGAGATGATATTCGGGAGTCTCAGAGTAGTCACAGAGGAAAGTTTAAAGTGGATATGATCAAGATACACTGTATATTTGTCTGAAAATTAAAATAAATAAATAAAACCACTTAAATAAAAACGTAAATATTACTTAATCTATATTGTAGGAAACACTAGGTTTGGTGATTAAAAAAAAAAAACTAGACTAGAATTAATACTATGTTTCTTGTGATGTGTCCAGATGAGCTCTGGCAAGGAGGGGCTGGGGCACCTTGAGGAAGACACCTAGGTACACTTTTTCTTGGTCCTTTAAGGCAGTGGTTCTCTACATGTGAGTTTTGACCCGTTTGGGGGGGGGGTCACATCCTAGATATTTACATTAAATTCATAACAGTAACAAAATTTCAATTATAAAATAGCAACAAAATACTTTTATGGTTGGGGTCACCACAACATGAGGGACTGTATTAGAGTGTCTCAGCCTTAGGAAGGTTGAGAACCCCTGCACTAAGCCATTCCCCAATCACACTTGTGCTGGCTTACGACAGTTACCCCACACCAGAAGGAGGAACCCTAAGTCCTGTTGCCTGCTCTGTTGCAGATTAGCACGGAACTGACTGTCTGCTGATCCCAGAAGACCAAAAGCATCACTAGTCCATCATCTGACTCTCCTTGAGGGACAAGGCCATATGAACAGACCTGCACTGTCATCATGGCTGCTAGCTTTGACCTTTGAAGCAGGAGCAGGTGGATTAGCCTTGCAAGCCATCTTTCTGGGAATTCATGTGCTGCTGTTAGTTCATAGCTCAGTGGGGACATCTTAGTTCTCCTTGTGTGGATGCTCACCCCACATGCTGTCACAGCCTCTGGGTCTCCCTAAATGCCTCCCTCTGTGACAGAACAGCCTTGCAGAATGGCAGGTGGATTTGAAGTCAAGCTCGATGCCCAAACACTAATAAAGCCATTGCCTGCATCACTCTCCTCCTATCCTAAAACCAAGGCAGGTGACAGTTAAGAGGAGCAAGCTTTTCTTCCCACCGTGAGACACCAGGTCAGCACACAACTGAGACAAACCGCATAGACACACAGAGAGCCTCTGTACATTCATTTATTCATTTACTTATTTAGACACGTTATTTGCAAGGTCATGATAAACATGACTATTTGTGATTTTAACAAAGTTGACATTATTACAAAAGTAGTAAACTAAACTCCGAGCAATGAAGTCTCCAGAGCATGAGAAGGAATGCCAGAAATGAGGAAAATAATTCCATTTTTGATACTAATTAAAATTCTTTGCATTAAACCAAGAAGGCACGAGGCTTATACACCAAGAGGTTAAAACGCTGCTGAATGAAAGACACAAGCAGGAGCGGGGGACGGCTCCATGGCAAAGTGTCTACTCTGAAGAAAGACACAAACATCTTTCTGGAATAACGTCTGTTTGCACACACCAGAAGGATCCGGTTTTGTTAAAGTGCCAGCGTTTATCCATGGCCCGTGGATTTAAGAGACCACCTCACACACAGCAGGGCGGCGTCTTTTAAAAACAATTAAAACAGAAAATAATGAGGAGGAGACAGGTGGACTCTGAGAGCTCCCTGGCTGGTCAGTGAAGTTTAGGTCCAGTGAGTGCGTTTTCTGTTGGGAGCAGAAAGCAGAGGAGGCAAACCGAGAATGGTGCAAGGGTTCGAAATCTCAGTGTCCATCCCCAGTGACACACTTCCTCCAGCAAGACCATAGCTCCTAAGCCCCCCAAACAGTTCCAGCAACCGGGGACCAAGTATCCAAACACCAGAGACTATGGGAGACATGTCATTCAAACCATCACAGTCAGAGACCCAGTTTGAAGGCAATAGGGAGAAGAATCATAGAAGACGACCCTGGACACCCATTCTCTCTCTCTCTCTCTCTCTCTCTCTCTCTCTCTCTCTCTCTCTCACACACACACACACACACACACACACACACTCCCTCACATGCTTGTACCACATCTACATCCTCACATGCTAGCACCACACACCCCCACACTCACATGCTTTCAAAGCACACACACAAATAAATAAGTAAATAAACAAACAAACAAATAAATACACAGAACCATAATTGCTTTATTTTTGTTTGGTTTTGATTATTTGAGACAGGGTCTCACTAGGACAGCTCTGTCCGTCCTAGAACTCACCACCTAGACCCGACTGGCCTTGAATTCACAGAGATCCACCTGCCTCTGCTTCCTAAATGGCATGATTAAAGGAATGTGCCACCACCCCCAGCTGTATTAGCACTGTAAATGCAATTGAATGGAATACTCTTGCCAGGGGCTGTGAGGACATGAAAGGGAAGATCAGTGGACACAAAATTTCAGCTTTGCTACATGAGGAGGTCTGTAGACGTCATACAATCATGTGAATTATCACAGACCTGTACGCTTAAAAATAATCACGATGATAACTTTTATGCTATGTGTATTTTGCCATCCCCCCCCCATACACACACACACCCCTTTCATAGTTCACACGTGCACAGCTTTGCCCAAGCGACATTCACTCTCCCGAGTCTGTCATTAGTGCATTCTGGAAAGATTTTTGTCTTTGGGATTTTTCTTTCGGCAGTAGGATGCCACTGTATAGACTATGCTTGCTTGTCTCAGGTTCCCATCCTCCTGCCTCTGCCTGCCCAGTGCTGGGATGAAAGGTGTGGGCCACCATACCTAGCTAAGTCTGAGAGACCTGAGGGGAGGGGGGAGATATTCTCAGATCACCGCTCACACTGTCCACCACCGCAGCAGCAGTAGCCTTCCTAGGTCACCAATGAGCTTTCCTGGGAGACTGAGAGTGTCGTTTACCCACATAGAATCCAGTGTTCCAGTGCTTTGCACCCAAGACGGATTCACCGCGAAGGAGCTGAGGCAGGGGCTCTACCTATAGGACTTGCTGATTCTGCCACACGCAAAGAAAAAGGAAAACATGCCTCTCCAGTCCGTGTCCGGGGTGTCTGGGACATCGACCAAAAAGCTACTGGCCAGATAGGCAGTTGGGGTGGACTCCTGGGGCAATAGGTCTCCAGCGGAGGCCTACCCACAGGAACCAGGCATTGTCCTGCAAAAAGAGAGTGTGGCTGGGCCTTCCTTCAGAAACAAGCAGCTAAGGTCTTCCTCTGATGTTCCTAAATTATAGTTCTTTGACAGGGTTCTGAAGTGACTGACAAGTCAAACCCAATGACCAAATAATTGCAATTCATAGTGTAACCTGCAGATGGCACCACACCACTGTTCTTTCTGCCTTTCTCGCTCCCTCCCGCCTTTTTTCTCTCCCTCCCCTTTCCTCTTTCCCTTTCTTTCACCTTTCCCCTCTCTCCCCTTCCTCTCTTCTCTTTTTTCCCTTCCTCTCTCCTCTTTTCCCCTCTCCCTCTCTCCCCCATCACCACCACCCCCATGTTACCATAATGATTGCTACCTATGCATTCATTGGCTCCTGTGACGTTAGGAGGCAACCTCTCACAAACAGCACGGAATGGAGGGGAAATGAGTTATTTCTCCCAAACAAAACCATTTAGTAGTGATTGTCAAGGCCCAAACTGTGCTTTCCCATTTAGACTAAGTAAGTTACCCAGTTGCTCTTTCTCATGCCTCCAAGTGCTGGGACTAAAGTTGTGTACTACCTGCACCTGGCTGTCATCTACAATGTTTATGTTCAAGAACCATGCAACAGCGTTAGAAGGTGGGGGATGGATCTCACAGTGTTTTAAGTGAGTTTATAATGTGTTGGGTGGCATTCCTACCTACCTTCAACAAAAATTCAGTAATAGTTTTTCCTTTGCAAAGGAATGTATGAAAACATGTACCAACTGTCCCTCCACAGGGAGAGAGGAGATCCCTGGCTTCAGTGGAGTCCTGCCAGTATCTTTTGGTGGTCAATTATCCAGCACTTTTGAATGTTCTCATTGAACAATGAGGAAGAGATGCTGGGTCCTCCTGTCCAAGGCACCTGCATACATTTATAGGATATATTTTACAAATCAGGAATTCCAACAATACAAATACTGTGACATTCCTCTCTCTCTCTCTCTCTCTCTCTCTCTCTCTCTCTCTCTCTCTCTCACTTTTACTTTATGTGTGTGGGTGTTTTGTCTGTGTAGCATCTCTCTGCAGTGCCTGCAGAAGCCAGGAGAGGACATCATGGTTCTCAACCTCCTAATGCTGTGACCCTTTAATACAGTCCCTCATGATGTGGTGACCCCAACCATAAAATTATTTTCATTGCTGCTTCATAACTGTAATTTTGCTACTGTTATGAGCTGTAATGTAAATATCCAACATGCAGGATATTTGATGTGATCCCTGTGAAAGGGTCATTGGACCCCATGGGGTTCATGACCCGCAGGTTGAGAACCACTGAACTTGAACTAGCCTACAGATGGTGGTGAGCTGTCAAGCTACTGAACCCCTGCCCTCTGGAAGAGCAACCAGTGCTCTTAACTACCGAGCCGTCTCTCCATCCCGCTGAAGATATTTTCATAGAAAAACTCCTTACAAGTAGAGTGACTGGACAAGTACAGAAAGAATGAAGGACAGGGACAGACATGGCACACTGCTCCACACAGCTTCGACTTCAACGATTTCCACAGCACGTGAGCGCTGTTCCTCTTTAATCTCAGGCAGCATGAGTACAACAGACTTTCTTTCCGAAATAGTCTAGTCACCTTGCTGTTATTTCATTCTGACTTTGCCCTCTCGAAGGAGGTGTCCACGTTAGTTTATACGCTGTCTTTATACGTCTCTTCTGTCAATTGCCCTGTCTTGTGCTCACTCTCCATGAATTAGTTCCTGCTTATAGAGTCATGTGAGGGTGTTTATCGTTTTCATTGCCTCATCCAGCACAGCTCGGTCCTGGAAACCTGACTGGGGCAACAATGGAATGAAGAAAGGACACACACACACTCACACACACACACACACAGTCTCACACACACACACTCACACACACACACACACTCACACACACACACTCGCACACACAGTCACACACACACTCGCACACACTCACAGTCATACACTCACTCACACACACACTTGCACACACTCGCACACATTCACGCTCACACAAACTGAGATCAAGTGGACCACTCTTACTCTGATGCGGGGCACCTACTACACCGTTGAGAACCTCAGACTGTTTATTGTATACAGCTGGGGGAGGGGCTAGCTACTCTCCACGGGAGGGCTCAGTCGGGGAAGAGTCATAGGCTGTAAACATCTGGGAGGAGGAAGGGTGTGGCTGATGCTTTCTGTATGCTCTGTCAACATCCACTCTGGGAAGGCTCTGACAATTCCCTGAACCTGACCCGGCGAAGCCTTGATAATTCTCACATGACTGCAGCATTAGGGTCCTTGTCAACAATACATATTTGCTCAGGACTGCATCTGCTCCCCACAGCACATATTTATCATGTCTGGTTTTTATGTTACAAATATTTGCCAGCAGTTCCCTAAGATTAGTGATTGTGCCTTTCCTTGTACAGAATGTTCTGTGAGCTAAGCCCTCCTTTTCTCTTTGGCTGTTGTGAATTTTCTCTTCCTACTTAAAGCAGGAAGCAAGAGTGTTTGTTGGAGGGAGGTCTTGAGATGAGCCAGCAGGACAGGGAGGATTGAGTTCCACACAGCAGATGTGTGTTCTGCACAGGGACATCTGGGAAGGGACGGGATGAGAGGTGTTAAAGGCACAGGCTCTTAACTGGGCAGAGCAGCTCACACCTGTAAGCCAAGCACTTGGGATGTGGAGGCTGGAAGATCTGTCCAAAGATATCCTTGGTTACATAGTGAGGTTGAGGCCAGCCTGGGACATTAGACTCTGTCCCCATGCAGAAGCTTCAGAATCATAAAAGCAGAAAGTAACCTGGTGAGCTAGAGTTAGTGTTTTGTGGGTGCAGACTTTGGTTTTGGGAGATGGATGATCATGATGGTCATGACAATATGGACATCTTAAATGCCACTTAGCTGTATGTTTAAAAGCCAGTGATAACAGCTTTTTTTGTTTTTTGTTTTTTCAAGACAGGGTTTCTCTGTGTAGCTTTGGAGCCTGTCCTGGAACTTGCTCTGTAGACCAGGCTGGCCTCCAACTCACAGAGATCCGCCTGCCTCTGCCTCCCGAGTGCTGCGATTAAAGGTGTGTGCCACCACCGCCCGGTGTGATAACAGCTTTTATGTTAAATATATTGCACCACAAAGAGTCAATTAAAAATCTTTAAAGGGAGCAAGTGATATTGCTTAGTGGCCAAAGGTGCTTGCTGCCCACCTTAGTTACGTCTCTGTAATATACATGGCTGTCATAAACACCATGGCTAGAAGTAATACAACAGGTTTTTCAGTTCACAGTTTTTAGGTCACACTGTCTCACTGAGGTAAGTCAGGGCAGGAACTTGGAGGAATGCTACTTACTGGCTTGCTCAGCCTGCTTTCTTATACCACCCTGGACCACTTGCCCAGGGATAGCAATACCCACAGTGGGCTGGGCCCTCCCACTGTAACCATTAATCCAGAAAATGCCCCCAAAGAGGTGCCTACAGGCCAATCTGATGGAGGCAACTGCTCAGTTGATGCTCCTTCTTCCCAGACAACTCTAGCTTATATCAAACTGACAATGCTAACCAGCATACTGCCCAAGTCTGGCATCCTGAGTCCAATTCCTGGAACCTACATAAATGTAAGAGAAAATGGACTCCACAAAGTTGTCCTCTGATCGACAAGCATACACCTACCCCTAACAACAACAACAATAACAACACTAATAATAAAGTTAACCAGCAAGGCTTAGACAATATTGATACTCAAGGTAGAGAGCCAGAATTAAAGCAAGTGCATCTTGGATTTTCGAGGAGATCCACTAAATAAACCTCATTTCCCATGAAAATTAGGAACCAGGGGGAGATAGTTGAACAAGACTCTAATTAATCTGCTGGATCTGTCTATTTACTGATAAAACTCCAGAATCTGCTATGATAAAAAGCCACTTTTTGACTCTGTTCAAATACTCATTTAAAGGGCCAGGTGTGGGGGAGGGAGTCGTAGAACACCAACTCTCAGGAGGCAGAACAGGAGGAGAGTTGCTATCCTAAGCCAGCCTGGTCTATACAGTGGGCCCAGGCCAGCCTGAGCTACTTGGCAAGAACCACCTCAACAACAACTTTATTTAAATACCCCTAATTTATACACGTCTTTGTCCTCATCTAGATGACTCATTGTCCTTTGAATTGATGGTGACATTTCACTAGTTTCCTCGTCAGTGAGTTGACCAAAACCTTGAACTCCTTACATGCTGTCTGTATTGTGTGTTTGTGTGCATACATGTGGAGGTCAGGTGTCAATGTTGGGTCTTCCTTAAATGCTCTCCACTTATGTTGTGAGACAGGGTCTCTCACTGAACTTGGAGCTCACTGGCTCAGTGAGAGCCCCGGGGACCCTGCAGTCTCCTCCTCCCTCCTTCTTCCACCCCAGGATTACAGGTGTACATCCCCTCATCTAGCTTTTTATGCTGGATGCTTGGGATCTGAACTCAGGTCCATTGATTTTTACCTGTTACAAAATTAACCCATTCACAGAATGTGGCTTAACGTGTTGATCAAATGGACCAGCTGATTGAATTCCTAAACTAGATAGACACATAGCAGCCAACCAGGACAAAAAGGGTCTGCTCAGGGAAGACCTAAGACTTGGAGCAGAGAACCCGTATCCTCCAAGGTAAGCTGGCCTCCATTGGAAAAACAGTGCTGCTGAGCCAATTAAAGTCTATTTTTTTTCTGATTTCACCAGCCAGATAAGTCTCTCTTCTCTTGAGACAAACAAGAACGGGAACTGTGGCTACCCAGCCCCCTTTCTGAAGGGAGATCAAACACAGTGTGAAGAAATTCTCTGTTTTTGTTGTCTGACTATGAAGCCTAGGTTGGCTTTGAACTTGCTCTGAAGTTCACTCCAGCCTGAGACTCCTGATCCTCATGTTTCAACTTCTGGCATGCTGGGATCACAGGTGTGAGCCACTATGCCCAACTCAATAAATATGTTTTTGACACATGCAATGCTTCTGAATGGAACACATTAACAATGCCATAATTTTTAGTTGGTAACAGTGGCATGGAATTGCATAATATTGAATCACAGATGAAAAATAATGCTTCCTACACATTTTTTCCTACCATGCTTTAAACTTGCTTTACATTTTTTTTTTCTTAGTCAGGGTTTCTCTATATAGACCATGTTGGCCTCAAACTCACAGAGATCCACATGCCTCTTCTTCCGAAGTGCTGGGATTAAAGATGTGCGCCACCATGCCAGGCTGGCTCTTCCCAGGATTTTGGGTCTTCTTTTTTGGTGAAGAGAAGGCTGGATCCGGGGGTGGGGGGTGGGGGCTTTTGGGCAGTAACTTACCCTAGCTGAGTTGAGAACTATCACCTGTTTTGCTTTTACCATATTGTTTTGAGTTGTGTGTGTCATGTGGTAAATCACAGACGTGCCATTTCAAAGTCACCAGCGTTCTGTTCTCCTCTGAATTCATGTTCTTGAAGATGTGAGTAAATATTTGAAAAGTTATGATAAGAATGCAAATGGAACAGAGTAAGGGAGGGGAAGGGGAGGGAAGGGGAGGGAAGGATGTGCAGAGTACTGACCATAACAAATGTTCAGTTAGAGCCACAGTTAGGAAGAGGTCATAGTGGGAGACAGTTCCTCTATCTTGTGGGCATTAGAGAAATCAAATTGCCAAAGACTTTGAACGGCAAGTAGAGAAATTTTTATTTTATCACACAGGCCATGTGGTATCATTACTGAGTTTTGAGCAGTATAATTTGAGCAGAGAGGGGGAGGAGAGAGGAGGGAAGGGAAGGGAAGGGAAGGGGAGGGGAGGGGAGGGAAGGGAAGGGAAGGGAAGAGTGAAGGGGAGGGGAGAGGAGGGGAAGGAAAAATGATATTTAAGAATATTAATATGACTACAGAGAATAAATCCAAATTTTAAATTAAATTTTATTTAATTTAGTTTTTTGTTTTGTTTACGTTTGAGACAGGGTCTTGCTATATAGCCGTGGCTGGCGTGGAACGTCTTGTGTAGACCAGGCTGATATTTAGCTCTTGTCTGTTTCTTTCTTTTCTTTTTTTTGAAACAGGGTGTTTGTTTATAGTGCAGGCTGGTCTCAAACTCACAATCCTCCTGCCGGAGTGTGCCACCACCTCCACAGGTTAGTTTTTTCAGTGAGCGGTGATTTCCTTCATTAAGACCTTCTTCCCCATATCTTGCATTCCTCTCTGGTCCCTTATCTGCTGACACCTACCTGGGGAAGCTTATCTTGGCCACTCTTCCCAAACCTCAGCCGGTTCTCTCTCAGGACCTCAAGCAATGACCTCACCCAGCACCAATTTTCCTCTTCTAGAATTCACCACATTACAGCTTGTCTTATTTGTGTGGCATGCTACTCTCACCCAAGCTTTATTGAAGTATATTCATTAAGCACATGTGTTGAAGGGGTGTAAGATGATGTTTTAAAATATATCTATACATCATCAATGAGTCCCACAACCAAGCTCATTAATATATTGATCATCTCACATCATCACTTTTTGTGTATGTTATGAGATTTTTTTTAAGATCTACCATATTGTCAAATTTGGAGTTCACATAGACTGTTCATTGTTTTCCTATCCCCTCCCTGCTTCCTACCCCACATTAAACCCCAAGAAGATGAGCGTTCACTGTGTGTGTCCGGCACGCAGGAGTAGAGGACAATGACATGGGGAATGGGCAGCAGGTGAAAGGCGCTGTGTCAACATCGGAAATGGAGAGAGGAGGTGAATTAGGAGGAAGTGTCCACAGACCTGGAGATTGACTGGAAGGGAGAGTGGGAAGAATCTGGGTGATTTCAAGGACTTGATCCTCACACTGGTGACTGATGCTTCTAGAAATATCACTAAGCAACTCTAGAGGGGCTGGCCTAGAAAGGTGATTTGGGTGTCACTATTGTGAGACTTGAAATAGTGGCTGAGAACTCCAGTGACACATCTCTTCTTGGAAAATATGATAGTTAAGGAAGAAATCTGGAAGACCATTGCTATGGAGTAGGCTCTGCACCAAACCAACAGACCAGGCTAAAATTCAGAGTGGAGTCACTCATACCGAAGTTCCATGTCACCAAGATAAATTCAGTTGTTTACCTGACTGTATCGGTTACTTCTCCTATTGTTGTGAGAAAACACCAGAGAGACACAGCTTAAGGATGGGTAGGCTTACTTTGGCTTACAGTTTGAGGGATATAGACGATCATGGTGGGAAAGGTATGGGTCTTTCCTGGGCTGGAAGTGTAGTCAAATTCCCTCTGGATAGACTGAACAAAGACAGTGACTGAAATGTTCACAATACGCCCCAAGGTCAGACATGTTTGTGCATGCCTGGCGGACACACCCGCCCAGTTAGCCCCAGGATAGGCATTTCCGGCTCAAGGCGTCTGGTAACCAAGCCGACCGCCCGGACACATCCGCCTGGCGAACTCCAGGTTAACAGCCATTTCCGGGTCAAGGCGTCTCGCGTGACCGGGATCCGTGATGTCACGTAGCCACGCAGGCGCGCAGCATGGCTACATCATTACGCCTACCTGGGCACGCCCCACCTTATAAAGAGCCGCCATGACTGGCCTAACTTTCTTCCTCACACGTGTTTTCTCCCGCGCGGGCACTCACTTCTTTCTGTTCTCCCAATAAACTCTATCAGCGGATTCTGTCGTGTTTTGTGACATTTCCTTGCAAGGGTAACAGCGAAAATAACTAACAGTGACTATGGCTTCCAGACAGCCCTCCATCATGTGGGAGAGGCATCCCATGCTCCACGGTGGGTTGTGCTGCCATGGTTACAAGTTAGATATATTAAACACACAATTTTGGTGTGTGTATGTTGTAATGTATGTGTGGTGCATGTGTAGGCATGTATCTGTATGTGTGCACATGTGTGTATGTGTGTACATGGAAGTCAGAGGGTCAGTGTTGAGGGTCTTTTTCTCTTCTGTTGTGAGATATTTGATTACACTGTATAAAAATACGTAACTGTGATTGGTTTCATAAAAAGCTAAATGGCCAATAGCTAGGCAGAAGATATAGGTAGAACTTCTAGACAGAGAGAGCTCTGGGAAGAAGAAAGGGGGAGTCACCAACCAGATGCAGAGGGTGCAGGACATGCAGGAGAGATAAAAGCCACGAGCCACGTGGCAGCACATAGATGAATAGAAATGGGTTGATTTAAGAGCTAGTGGGACAAACCTAAGCCATAGGCTGAGCTTTCATATTAACAAGAATTCCCCATGTGGTTATTTGGGAGCTGGCAGGTAGGAAAAAGAAAGACTTGCTACACTGTCCACATTTTTTTTTTTTAATTTTAAATGTGTGGATGTTTTGCTTGCATATATGTCTGAGCAATCTGTGTTTGCCTGGTGCCTGTAGAGGCAAGAAGGTTTTGGATCCCCTGGAACTGGAGTTATAGATGGCTGTGAGCCACTGTGTGGATGCTCAGAATCAAATCCAAGTCCTCTGGAAAAGCAGCCAGTACTCTAACCACTGCACTATCCCTCCAGCCTCTCCACCTTATTTCTTGAAACATGGTCTCTTTGACTGAACCTGGAGCTTGCTGACTTGACTCCCGGGATCTGACTGCTTCTGCACCTCTAGCACTGGGGTTTCTGATGCCACCACACCCTGACTTTAGATGGGTGCTGAGATCCAAACTCAGGTCCTCATGTTTACATAACAAACACTTTACTTTCCCCAGTCCCTAAATACACTTTTCATTTCCAGTACTTATGATTTATGTTAGTTTATTGAGATTGGTCCAATTATAAAACTAGGAGCATTTTTGTTCTCTCTCTCTCTCTCTCTCTCTCTCTCTCTCTCTCTCTCTCTCTCTCTCTCTCTCTCTCTCTCTCTCGCACACATGTATATACACACACACACACACACACACACACACACACACACACACACACACATTGCCCAGGCTGATCCCAATTTCAAGGCTCAAACCATTTTCTGTCTTAGCTTCCTGCATAGCTGGGACTTCAGGTGAGTGACACAGGCCAGACCATTATCTGGTTTTTGTTGTTGCTATTGTTGTTATTTTGTTGTTTTTAGCCCTCAAGAACAAAGTTAATTCACTTCTAGGAAACAGGAACCTTAGACTGATGAAAGGAAAGTCATCTACATAGAAAGACAAAAGGAAGCCCTCTAGGCACAGTCCCTTCCTACCCCAGCCCGTGCCCAGTCCCAACAGCCTGCAGGCCATCTAGTCTAACAGTCTGCCCTGATGCTGCTGCAGTCAGAGGAGCTGGGTTAACTAACTTTTTGGAATCTGTGAAAAAGTTAGCATGCTAACTTTTTCACAGATTCCAACAGCACATGGAAGAGGGCACACCAGGCCTGGCCTCCAGCATCCCAGAGGAAGGAGCCAGAAACCAGAAGTGGGTGGAGAATTTTAAAAGAGCAAACTTAAAAGACAAAACATCTATTGAGCTAAGTAAGAGCCGCTGGCTGCATAACAGACACCTTGAGACCATTGCAATCACTTCCTCCATCACCTCCCCCATCACCTCCCTCATCACCTCCCCCATCACCTCCACCATCACCTCCCTCATCACCTCCCCCATCATCTCCCCCATCACCTCTCCCCAATCACCTCCCACGTATCACCCCACCCCCACCCACATCACCTCCCCATCACCTCCCCCCAGAATGTTTAGGGTTTGGTGTGGTCTGGATCCCTGCGCTGTGTTTTCTGCTGCTCATTCTCAAAGCAATAACCATATAAGATACACAAAACGAAAGACTGGAAACATTAAACCATCTGGCTCAGTTCCCATTTGAAACCACCCTTCGCACACAAACAAAAGTCCTAGGAAAAGTCTCCAGTGTGGCTGCAGCCCCCCCAAAAAGACCAAAAGCCTTGCAACAGGAAGCTGTGTTGTTTTTGCAGAAACTACTTTTGCTTCCTGCAGCTATAATCAGACCTGAGGAGATTTCTGGGAAAGGAAAGTAGTGGGAACCAACTGGAGGGTTGTGGTTTCTTGGGTATAACAGGCTGAAGACAGAACAAAATGGAGAAATAAGTACAAGACAGGGAACTTCTAGGACCACTTGATGCTTTAGGGCCCTCTAACGTGGACAAGAGGCGATAGCGCCTGGATTGGAGGCCTTTGCCAGCTGGTTTTGTCAACTCAACACAAACCTAGACCTTTCTGGAAAAAGGAAATCTTAACTGAGAAAATGCCTCCATCAGATTGGCTGATAGGCAAGGCTGCAGCGTGTTTTCTGGATTAATGATAGATGTGGAAGGTCTCCACCCATCCCTGGGCAGGTGGTCCTGGAGTATTCAGGAAAGCAGGCTGAGCAAGCTATGGAGAGCAAGCCAAGTGTACAGCATTCCTTCATGACCTCTGCTTCAGCTTCCACCGTGAGTCCCTGCACTGACTTGCGCTGATGATGGGTGTAAACTAAAATAAACACTCTCCTTCCCACGTTGCTTTTGGCCATGGTGTTTTATCACAGCCAGAGAAATCCCAACTAAGACAACCTTGGTTCTTGTGCAAAAAATGCTAACAAAGTTCCGTGGACATGACATTTTGCTTTATATGCCAATGTAAAACAATACAGTTTAAGCGTTTTCAAAGGCTTTACATTTAAACACCTGTTATTTCTGGTATATTTAATTTTTTCTATGTCACCTGTCTCCCACCCAGTTTTCAACAGTGGAGGCCGCTTTGTTTGTTTTTTGTTTTGTTGTTTTGGGTTTTGGTTTTTTGAGACAAGGTTTCTCTGTGTAGCCCTAGCTGTCCTGGACTTGCTCTATAGACCAGGCTGACCTCAAACTCACAGAGATCTGTAGCTGAAGTTTTCTCTGGTCCTGCCCAGCCCCACGGACTCTGCAGCCGCTTATAAAATAATCACTCAGAAGCTTATATTAATTAAAACTGCTTGGCCATTAGCTCAGGACTACCACTGACTAGCTCTTACATTTAAACTCAGCCCATTTCTGTTAATCTATATGTTGCCATGTGTTCCGTGGCTTTACCTGTGTGCCATTACATGCTGCTCCTTGGATGGTGGGCTGGTGTCCGCTTACTCAGTCTTCCTGTTCCCAGAATTCTCCTTGTCTGCTTACCCCGCCTATACTTCCTGCCTGGTTACTGGCCAATCAGCTTTTTATTTATCAACCAATCAGTGCAACACATTCACAGCATATAGAACATCCCACAGCACCTCCCCTTTTCTGTCTAATCAAAAAGGAAGGGTTTAACTTTAACAAAGTAAAATTACATATAACAAAACAGTTATCAAGCAAGAATTACAGTTACAATATTTAGTCTATTTGTATTTTGTAAAATTAAAGAAAATATTCTATCTATCCTATATTTGTGAGTTTAAGTTTTATATCTAATTTATTTTTTATCATAACTAAGCAAAATTATAACTATCTAGTCTTCAACTACATCAAAGACCCCAGAAGGATATAATATTATCTAAGTAACTAAGAAGAGCATTGTAAGCAACTTCCAAAAATCTAGAATGACAGAGATAGCTGGCTGCCCGGACAGTCACCCAAAGTTCCTTTGTAATGTTGGGGCATCCATTCTTCAGTCTACAGGCCTAGAGTCTCTCAGGTGGTTCTCTCTGTGTCCTGTAGAATGTCTGACAGTTTCTTCTGTGAAGCAGGAACCTGAAGGATCATCTTGCCTTGTAAAGTCCAATGGTCACCTTCCTATGGGTCCTGCATGTCCAGTCAATACAACATCTTGTCAAGCAGTCCAGGCAAGAACAGTTTCCTGTCCAAATGGCTATTTTTGTCCAGAAGAAGATAAACTCCTTATGGAGTGTCTTTGACTCCCTTATTTTTCTTTGAAGTAAATTGGTGCTACCAGGAACAGACATGTTTCATTGTCTAGAAAGTCTAAGTTTTTAAAACATTTTAAAGCCATATTCTGTAGGTCTGAAGTGTTTGAAGATTACCTAACTAATTGAATTATATCTATGTATACTTAGAAAACTTAACATGACTATAAGTTTGACTATCATAGAAGACTAATTATTAATCAGCATTTCTTAATTATCTATTACAATTTAAATGAGTTACATAAACAGAATACCTTAAACGAGAGTAGAAATATATATACAGTATAACAAAATTAACTCTAAATTTGTATCAATAAACTAAAATCCATAGCAATGTAAAACATTTTAAACAAGTTGTTGCTCTTTGAAAGTAGGTTCAAAAATCTACCATTTCAACCTATCATATCTATATCCTAAAGGAAAACTTCAGCTACAGAGATCCACCTGCCTCTGCCTCCCAAGTGCTGGGACTAAAGGAGTGTGCCACCATTGCCCATCATATCCAGTCTTAATCTCTTACCAGATGGCTGTCCTGTGACAGAAGTCTCTGTACGCCTTGAGTAACTGAAGAAAAATGTCTATGTTGTTGAAAGAATAAGGAAGAGCTAAGCCATTTGCATAATTTCCTCAGCATTCAGTATGTGGTAATATCAGCCTATGTCCTGTTCTAACCTACTTTATATTGGTAGCTTTTCAGGTTGTGTCCTGCCCTGAGAGACTCTGTTTTGAGTGAGGGGATGACTTACAACCCCCCAGGTAGACCCACCATACCACCATCTGTTCAAGAGCACTCATGGAGCACAGACTAAGTGATTTATTGCTGGGGTAGAAAGCATGCCACCCTATATACTTGTCAGGGTGAATAAAGACTGCAAGAGCACATGGGCATAAAACCATGACTTTATCAGACACAGCAAACTGGGGAAGAGTGTAACTCCTTCACCTGTATGTACCCCATGAATGATGGACACCTGACTCGGTCTTCACAGCACCCTATTAACCTGCTATCATACACCTGGTGTATATATCAAGGATCTACAGGCAGAGAACTTCTGGGTGTCCCTGCAGCTCAGCTCAATCACCCAGTGTTGACATGGCCTACATCCCCTTGCTTGCCCATCTGGACCTGAATCTGCTGTTCCTGCTCCAACCCAGTGCTGTTGTTTGCCTCACAGCTGGACTCAACTCCAGCTCTTCACTCTCCATCGTGACTGGTGGGACCTCAGCAGCAGTTTCTTCCCTATGGCTTGTTTGAGTTTGTTACCTTATCAATACATACCCTCCTACATCTCTACCAGCCCATTTCTAAGGCCCTCTGAACTCTGCATTAGCCTCTTTAACTTGTGTTCATTCTGTAGCTCACATGTCTACACACTGTTTGTGTGTGTGTGTGTGTGTATGTGTGAAAGAGAGAGAGAGATTTACTGTGTCTTGTGTGATATGAGAGTTAATATTAGTAATTACGATTGGAATAAAAAAGCCCTACATTTGTCTTGGCCAGATCACCAAATTTTGTGGGATTATCTGACAAATTTCTGCCCTTAGATCTCCTGAAGCTTGTGAATTTCTTGTTAGTCAACAAATTCCAATGTTGGGGAAAGACACAAATGTGCTCATCTGTTTCTGGCACAGCGTGCTCAGGACAGTGGGCATTTTCAAAGTTACGTTTCTTGTTTTCCTCCTTTAATTCAAAACAGTGACAGTGTATCATTTAAGCTTCCCTCGATAATCAGACATGAGCTACTCCAGAAAGTGCTTCATAATGTCAAATCTAAGACACACAGCTGCCGTCTCCTTTCCCAAAAGACTCAGGAAACTCCCATGGTTTGTAGTACGTTCCATCTGGGAATCATGGGAAGCTCTGGGATTGAGCCTGCCCCCTATATTGGTACGTGGCAGCAACAGAGGGAAGTTACACCCAGTAGCTCTAAAGACTGGGTGAGTGCTAGGCCACAGACAGGCTTGGCACAGGTGAAAGACCAGGGCAGGGCCTGCTCACGAGGAGACAGGGGTTGAGCAGAGAGTGGCAGCCAGGCCCCTGTTTCTCATCCTCACTCTTGATGGTTCTGTGATTTTTCTTTAAAGATTTATTTATTTATTATGTATACAGAAGAGGGCGCCAGATCTCATTACAGATGGTTGTGAGCCACCATGTGGTTGCTGGGAATTGAACTCAGGACCTCTGGAAGGGCAGTCGGTGCTCTTAACCGCTGAGCCGTCTCTCCAGCCCATCTGTGATTTTTTCTAAGAGTTGCAGCACAACCTTCACTAAATCGTGTTGTGAAGTTAGACCAATGGCTTCCATTCCTCTGCCTTTCCTCCGACCTGGGGTACTTCCCCTCGCCCTGAAGCACTGAGAGGATGCTGTGGCCTTGAAACTGCCCAGATCGAGTTGGCTCGCAGACTCTCTGTATACCCCTGGGACCAGGGTCTTTACTTGCAGGCAAAACCATCATGTCACAGTAGGTGCTCACAATGAGTTCTCCGATGATAAAGTAATCCAAGGTCTGAAAACACACATGGAAACCCTGACAGATCCCAAGAAAGGAGTTTATCCTCTGAATCTTTCAGTTAGGACAAGATTTTCACCTAGTGGTAGGATGTGAATAAAAAAGGTGGTTGTGAATCACTGTGTGGGTTCTGGAAAACTGAACCAGGGTCCTCTGCAAGAGCGCCAAGTGCTCATAACCACTGAGCCATCTCTCCAGTTCCAAATGAGTTGTTTTCGTTCACAGCATGTTTAACACCAAATGTATTGGGAAGTGGGGTATTTCCTAACATCGATTAATTTTCCAGCTATTTGGACAGAGGCCAATTGTCCCATGATGCAGTTCTATTGTGGCATTAACTTCTGAAAGATAGCACCTGTACTGGCTAGTTTCATGTCAACTTGACACAAGCTGAAGTCATCTGAGAGGAGGGAGCCTCAATAAAGAAAACGCCTCCATAACAAAGATCTGGGCCTGGTTTAAACAGACCCAGACCACCATGGCTCTACAGAACTGGTAAGAACTCGATTTGGAGCTGCTGTACCTACTTGTAGGCCGATGTGGGGGGGGGGGGGGGGGGAGGGCAGGGGGCTGCATATTGGGGGGAATGCTCATTTCCTCAAGGAAGATGAAGTTTCATTCCAGACTGAGTTTTTCTCTCAGGCCGATGATCGCTCACCAAACAAGTGAGTCAATGTGAGGTTTTTTTTTTTTCTGCTTTGAATTTTTTTTTTTAAAGGACAATAAAGTGTTCGGTTCTTTGCACAAAAGCTTAATGGTGAGATAGGTGTTAGGGTCCGCGAGAAACCCCCAAGAAAGACCAAAAGTCACGGATGCAATTTAGCAAGAGCTTTTATTTCCAACATGTTGGGGTGGCAAATAGCGATCCTGAAGGGAGGTCGCAAGCTCCTTTTAAGCAGAGTTAGGGGAATTCCAGGGAGGTGCTGATTGGTGGAGGAAAGATTAGTCTGGGAGCTGATTGGTTGGAGGCTGTAGTGGTTAGGGACTTGTTGAGGTGGGGGCGCTGCCTGCTGAGCCAGCAGAAGGCTGTGGGGTGCCTGCTGATTGGTTGCCTCAAAGCTGTGGTCTTCCCGAGAACTGCTTGCTCAACTCCAGCCAGTTCCAGTAAACCAGAAACTAAGGCCTAGGCCCTGGCAGGGTTATCAGAAACCTGTCGTGACTCTGGTCTGGCTCCCCAGTCATCTCAATAGGAGCATGTAAATGTTAATGATTTAGTGGTAACGTACCTCGGTGGGTCTAGGCCAAGGCATGCTGCAAATTTCATACCACGCAAGATTTCACTCAAGAGGTTTATTGAGGGGAGGGGTATGCAGAAGCTGCCTCCGAGAGGGTGGAAGGGGAAAGAGGGTGGGAAGAGAAGGCACTGGCATTTTTAAGGGGATATAGCGCATGCACATAGGGAGAATACTCAACGCGTGGCGGCAGTGGAAATGTGTCGCATTTGGGCAGCTGTTGATGACGTGCTGCTGTCACTAGGTTCCTGGAGGTGGGTTAGGGGTGGGGTTTTCAAACATCCCAACAGTAACCAAATGAAGTTATATGATAATGACTCATAATGTTTCTCTTGGGTGCTTCTTAATGGCCATTAAGGCCTCTGCCCAGCCTTGAAAAGTGCATATCGCAACCACTAGTCTTTGAAAGGATGTGGCCCTGGCAGGGAAGAGCCTTCTGTGGCCTCGCTTCTGCCTTCCTCAGGGCCGTTTTGATATCTGGGTGCTGCCTTGCAAAAGCATTTGAGACTGGTCTAGTGGAGCCAATGTCTGGCATGTGACCTCTGATTTGTACCCAACACTGGGCACTGGCATTAATGCACTCTTGCCGGTGATGCCTATCAGCAGCTCAGGCTGGCTTCAAACTCGCAGAAGTCCTCCTGCCTCAGCCTTTCATGCTCCATACATTTCACTGCAAGTCAGTGTTTTCATCAGGGATTAGCCGTGGCTCGTCATGGAGGTTTGCTGGGGGCACCTGTAGTCTTAAGATAGTCCGAGGGACCATTTTCAGTAAGTTAGCAAAGGAGGTGATCATTCCACAGTGCTCAGAGGGATGTGAGGCCCTCTGGGCTCCAAGAGAGCATTTCCTTACCTGTGTCTCTCAGTTCCCCTTCTTGGTTGGGCACGTCTTTGGAAAGCTTTGACTCATTCTGCTTAGGAATAAGACAAAGATACTCATCTACAGGACTGGCATCTGTCTCTGCCCTTGGCATCCTGCATCCTTGGCCTTTGCTCTTACTGACTAAGAATCCTGCATGGGACTTGGAGATGTGGCTCAGTTTGTAGAGTGCTTTCCTGGGCCACATTAGACTCTATCTAAAAATTGAAGAAGAGTCCCACATGACCAACTCTTTTCCTTCTTCTGTCTAGAGCTTAGCCTCCTTCGGTGTGCTCTCTTCTGAGTCCAAACTCACTTTTATTGGAATCTCCTGGTTACTGCTCAGTTTTTAGTTGTTATAAAAATGTATCTCTGGACCCAAACTTGACAAAACTCTGTCCTAGTTAGGATTTTATTGCTGTGATGAGACATCATGATCACCACAGCTCTTCGGAAGGAAAACATTTCATTAGTGCTGCCTTACAGTTCCAGAGGTTTAGTCCATTATCATCATGGTGGGAAACATGGCAGCATGCAGGAAGGCATGGTGCTGGAGAAGGAGCTGAGAGTTCTACATCTTGATCCACAGGCAGCAGCAAATGAACACTGAGACACACTTATGGTGGTATTGTATTCCTCAAAATATTGTGCACCCTAATAAATTTATCTGGGGTCAGAGAACAGACAGTCACTATATACAGAGGCTAGAAAATGGTGGCACTCACGCCTTTAATCCTAGCATTCCAGAGATAGAAATCCCTCTGGATCTTTGTGAGTTCAAGGCCACATTGGAAACAGCCAAGCATGGTGACACACGCCTTTAATCCCAGAAAGCCAGCCTTTAATCCCAGAGAGTGGTGGTAGAAAGCAGAAAGGTATATAAGGCATGAGGACCAGAAACTAGAAGCATTTGGCTGGTTAGGCTTTTGGCTGGTTAGGCATTTGGCTGGTTAAGCTTTCAGGCTTCTAGCAGCAGTTCAGCTGAGATTCATTCTGGATGAGGACTCAGAGGCTTCCAGTCTGAGGAAACAGGATCAGCTGAAGAACTGGTAAAGTGAGGAAGCTATGGCTTGTTCTGTCTCTCTGGTCTTCCAGTGTTCACCCCAATACCTGCCTCAAGTTTGTTCTTTATTAATAAGAACTTTTAAGATTCCTGCTATACACACTGGCAAGCCTTAAGCTTATGAGACCTCTAAGCCTGCCACCACAGTGACACACTTCCTCCAAAAAGGCCATACCTTCTCCAACAAAGCTGTGCCTGCTATAATGCCACTCCCCATGGACCAAGAGTTCAAACACATGAGTCTATGGGGCCATACCTATTCAAACCACCACAAACTCATTATGTCCAGATTTCCTTATTCCCGTTCCCCACCTAAACTGCTTGTACTTCTGTTAGCATATTTGTATTTTGGTAGCACTCTCTCTTTTTAAAAATATCTCAGTATTTCAAAGGTTCATTATAACAAATTCTTAAGATATAGAAATATATCCATTAAAAATTAGATTGTGGGGCTGGACAGATGGCTCAGAGGGCAAAGTGCTTGCTATTGCAAACATAAGGACTCCAGTTCTGACCCTCAGCACCCACCTAAAAGTCAGGCATGGAAGCTTGTATTTGCATTCCCCGTGCTGAGAGTGGAATGGAATCCCAGCACCAATAGGTGGGTCTTGGGCCCGCCAGTCCAGCCAGAAGAGAAAGCTCCAGGTTCAGTGAAACCTTACCTGAAAATCTAAGGTACAGAGTGACAGAGGAAGAGACCCGAAGTCAACCTGTTGGCTACACACACACACACACACACACACACAGACAGACACACAGAGAGAGAGAGAGAGAGAGAGAGAGAGAGAGAGAGAGAGAGAGAGAGGTCTAAGGAATTAGTCATCACCTTTGGTCATCAACCAATCCTAGCAAGAAAGTAATAATTGGGCTGCTTTGTTCTTGTTCCCCGACCTTAAAGAGTTCCACATTCAACTATGTGCCTTTCTAGAACTTTAGATTATCTTCTTGAGTGTTTTAACCTCGACGCTATTTGACAAAAATGACTTAGTCTAACTTTAAGTTATTTTCAAAGCCTTGTTTCAGCTATGCACCTAGAAACATGTGAACACATCTCCCAACATTAAGATTAAAAAGAATTTAAGCTAGTTGGGCTACTGAGACTCAATTGTTTTTCTTAATCATTAACCTAAGCCACAGTCTATATGACTCCTCAATAGAAACTCATGCATTGTCGCAGTGTGACACTTCCATGTTTTATTTTCTAACATTATTATTATTATTAATTAGACAGTACAGACAGTACAGCTTAGGAAGAAATCATCTTCCTAATAATCCACAGGTAAAAATGCCCAGTAGAACAGATGTTTCCATGAGATAAACACACTACATTACAGGCAGTGGGGATCTCCCCACACCCCTTCACACCATGCCAGATCCTAGAGAAAGACAGCAGCAGCAAACATGTAAAGGCACAGGAGAAGCAAAAGACATTCCAGGTCTGTGGTCTCTGGACCTAGTCTATCTGAGATTCACCCATCAGGGAGTGGGTGGGCTGACACCCTGAAGTCAATTGCCATCTGCTGCTCCTCTGACATGGCCACCAGCAGTCGTCTTTTTATCCTGTATTCTTATATTCCCCTAAATGATAACAAACAACCAACAACCACCCACCCCATCTCTTGGGAATGCAGGCGTCATCTTCTCTAGACTGCTTACTGTTGTCTGTGGGCAAAGGCATCTTTAGGGGTCCCTGAGAAAACTGAGATAATGGCCAAGTCCTGGGAAGACCAGCTGTAACCTCTGGTTGATATGTCAAGATTCAGGAGGTCTCCCCGCAATCAAATCTGATCCATATTAACCTGGAGCAAATCGACAGCCTCTCATTTCCTGTGGAAACAAAAGCAAAGCCTCTTCCCCAAAGCACTTTTGAGTTCCATTTGACAAATATATTTTTTTACCTCCATTTTAAAGTTAAAGCATTCCTAAAGTATATGGGCTGGTTTATTTCAACAGTCTCTCTTTCAATCTCATGTCTCTTAGCAACTGTCATTTGCTTATCAGCAATAAAAAAACTCAAGGTCAGTGCAGCAGCATACAGGATCCAGACTCCCTATGTATTTCCCATCCCTATGTGGCTTATTCTTTTTTTTATATTACTTTACGTTTCTCTTTAAAGACTTTATTTTAGCCGGGCATTGGTGGCGCACGCCTTTAATCCCAGCACTCGGGAGGCAGAGGCAGGCGGATCTCTGTGAGTTCGAGGCCAGCCTGGGCTACCAAGTGAGCTCCAGGAAAGGCGCAAAGCTACACAGCAAAGCTACACAGAGAAACCCTGTCTCAAAAAAAAAAAAATGACTTTATTTTATTATTTTTAAACTATTTTTCTTTCCATGACTGTCTATATTCTTTTTTTTTCTTAAGCCTACATACATTGTTAAACACACTGGAACCTGTTTAGAGGTTTTTTTTTTTTTTCCATCTGGACTTCTTTTATTGCATAGCTCTAGTCTTTTTTGACCATGTGAGCCTTTAAACTGCTACTGGAGTGGCTAGGACTTCCCATCAGGGACTGTCCTTTTTTATCTACCACAGCTTTGGTGACTGGCTCTGCCCACTTCTTGGGTCTTTGAGAGCCAAGCCTAAAGCTCATGGCCCAAACTGCATTCAACTTTCCTAGCTGTAGGAAGCTGATGCCTGTGCTGCCACAATTTTTTTTTTACTTAGCTTGCTGTTTTTACTTAGCATTTCTGGCTGAACAGCAGCACCTCTTAAAGGAGCTGTGTCCTTTTTCTTTTCTTTCTTTTTTTTTCTTTTCTTTTCCTTTTCAGCTTTTTCAGGCCCTATGTAGTAATTCAAGCCTAATGTTGGTAGCCAAAATGTAGTTTTGTTTTGTTTCTTTAACTCTTTGGGGGCCTGCCACCGAGCTCCCAAATAAATACATGGAGACTTATTCTTACTTGTGAATGCCTGGCCTTAGCTTGGGTTAGTTTGTTTCTAGCCAGCTTTTCTAAGTAAAATTATCTTGTTTCTCTTTAACTACATTTTGCCTCTGACTTTTCACCTTTTTTTATTCTATATATCTTTCTTTCCTTCTTACTCCATGGCTGGCTGGGTGGCTGGCCCCTGGCATCTTCCTCTCCTTTTCCTTTTCTCACTCTTCTCTTCTTTTTTGAGCCTAGATTTCTTGCCCTATTTATTCTCTCTGCCTGGCATCCCCACCTATCCCTCTCCTGCCTAACTATTGGCCATGCAGCTCTTTATTAAACCATCAAGTGTTTTAGACAGACAAGGTAACACAGCGTTACAGAGTTAAACAAATGCAACATAAAAGGATGCAACACATCTTTGCATCACTAAACTAATATTCCATAACAAATGGGTTTGTGAGAGGTCATGTGTTCACATGCATTCATATCTCTCTGGCTCTATAATGTTAGGCAGTGTTCCAGCATAAGGAGACACTGGCCTTCTGAGTTTTCTAAAAAGCAAAAGTATTATAAAATTTCTGAATATACACATTTGAATATGTTGATGGTGCAATTGTCCTGGTAAAACTGAGATGAAACTCTTATGAGAATTCTACTAAAAATAAGTATGGCCGACATTTCCTAACTGAACTCACTTCTTTTTTTTCCCCAAGACAGGGTTTCTCTGTGTAGTTTTGGTGCCTTTCCTGGATCTCGCTCTGCAGACCAGGCTGGCCTCGAACACAGAGATCTGCCTGCCTCTGCCTCCCGAGTGCTGGGATTAAAGGCATGCACCACCACCGCCTGGCTGAACTCACTTCTAAAGGAATGCAGTATTTGCTGAAGCTGCAGCTTAGCTTTACCCACATGTCTTCCTTAGACATCATTCCTCCAGGCCTTGTGAAGGGCAAGTGTCTGTGTAAGGGTCAGTTTGAATATACAGCTATGAGCATGGCAGTTACAGAAACCTGGAAAAGAGCTGGGTGTGGTGGCACAGGCCTGTCATCCAGCGCTTGGAAGGCTGAGAAAAGAGGCTTCCTGTGACATATTCTGGGCACAGCCTTAGATCACACAGTAATGGGACTATGGAAGGGCAAGTTTCTCTTCAAAAAGGTGTCTCAGTAAGCCAGTTGTAGTGCCCTATAATTCACGCACTTGAGAGGCCGACACAGAAGCCAGTAGCACCCCACATAATAAGGCATGGTGTCTCAGGCATGCAATCCTGGGACTCTGGAGGTGGAGGCAAGAGGATCAAGAGTTCAAGGTCATCCACTACATAGTGAATTGATAGTTACCCTGGGCTACATGTGACCCTGTTTTTTGGGTTTTTTGTTTGTTTGTTTTTTTAAAGTACACATAAAATTAGCATATGACCAACAAATTCTACTTTGAAATACATGCTCACAAGAATTAGCTATAGTTTGAGTATCTGTCCCTTCAAAGCTCATTTAAGCTTAATTGCCCTTACAACAACAATAACAATGTAGACTCCTGAGAGATGATAAGGACTCTGCCTTCTTGGGTGGTGTTGATGCCCCTCATCCCTCTTTCTGCTCTGTTTTCCTCCCACACAGGATGATGCAGCAGAAAGCCCTCACCTCATGGTAAGACTCTTGATACTTCCTAGTCTCTGGAACAGTGGGCCAGTACATCTCTACTCCTTGCAAATGACTGCTGTGTGGCATTCTGTTAAAACAGAATTGTGGTTGGGAACTCTAGCAGATACGTGGGCCCTGATGTTCACAGCCATCTCTGAGAGACTGAAAGAACTCCAACGTCTATCTACAATGTGCTGTTTATACACATACCTAAAACAAAATTAAATTCCAAACCCAAACAACAGTGTCAGCTAGATTTTCACAGACTATCTCCCTGCCCCACCCCCACCCCTTCAGATCCAAAATAAAAGTTGAAATAAGGTCACACTGGCACAGACAGAATCCAAAGTAAATCATTTAAGCTAGTAGACAGTGCCATGCTGGGGAACATCAGTGACAGGCAGGTGACACATGAGCTAAGAATTCATTTACAAATGATCATAGAAAATGAAATATTTAATCAAAGATGATGCAGAAGTTGCAGCAGGCTAGTTTCTGGAGAAGGGATTGTGCTGCAGGGGTAGAGGGAAGACTGTTTTCATAGTTGTTAAAAGGTAGTCATTAGTCTTTCCAGGTGGGATACCTGTGCAGGGCTCCAGTTGGGAGGGGTAGGAAGTATCCTGTTCTGTGTGCCACTGCTGTGAAGAGACACCATGACAACAGTAACTCTTATAGAGGAAAGCATTTAATTGGGGCTTGCTTACAGGGTCAGAGGTTTAGTCCGTTATCAGCACGGTGGGAAGCATGGTGGCACACAGACAGACATGGTGCTAGAGAAGCTGAGAGTTCCACATCTGGATCCATAGAGAGAGAGACTCTGGGCCTGGCTTGGGCTTCTGAAACCACAAAGCCCACCCTCAGTGACACACTTCCTCCAACAAGGCCACACCTCCAAATCCTTTCAAATAGCACCACTCCCTGAGCATTCAAATGCATGAGCCTATGGGGGCCATTCTTATTCAAACCACCACAGGAGGGCAGCTCATTATTTTGGTGAAGAGTAACTTTTTCAGTGTGGGTTGTCGCTCCTTTGGGCTAGCTATCTGTGCAAAAGCAGACATGGGTCATTCAAGATCACTAGTATTAAAACTCCTAAAGGTCTTAGCTTGCTACTTCGAGGGGCCATTCTCCACAGAGGTGTCAGGATACCCTAACATAGGTTGCAATCAGAGTTTGTTGAAGTGAATTCCTTCTGGTCCTGCCTAGAGGCAGCAGACACCTTGCTCTGAGTCTAGCATTCCCTGAGGCAAAAGCAGCCATATCCCAAGGTTGGTATACCTCTGCAGAACCATCCTCCCAAGAAAGTAAAACAAAATAAAAAAAATATTGACTTTTAGAAAATCTTTTAATTGGTCAAGCCATGGTCCCAGGGTATAAGCACTTGGCTATAGAAAAAAAATTGAATTGGAAGGCAGGCAGTGGTGGTGCACACCTTTAATCCTAGCACTCTAGAGGCAGAGGTAGGTGGATCTCTGTGAATTCGAGGCCAGCCTGGTCTACAGAGTAAGATCCAGGACAGCCAGGGCTACACAGAGAAACCCTGTCTCAGAAAAAAAAAAAGAACCAAAACCAAAGCCAAAAATATTTAATTGGGTGAGGATGCGCTGCCTCAATAACCAGGAGGTCAGAAGATGGAAGAAGGACAGAGTGTACCATGGCAGGAGCTACGGTTTCTATCCTCCAACAACTTTTCCTCACTCTCAGAGGATCAACAGGAAGACACTGCTTCAATTTCCTCTTCATTTTCTTCTTTAATTTCACAAAGTTTAATCAAATTTTCTTCATGAAAATGGAAAGAAATAGCATATGATATTTATCATTATTTATTTATTTTCCATGCTGTTTATTATTTATTTATTTATTTATTTATTTATTTATACTGAGGAATTTCTCATTATTGAGAAAGGATACTTTCTCAGGATGCCAGTGTTTAGTAGACAAATATTTTTGCAGTAGAGGTGATGAGAAAGTTCTAGAATTCAGATATATAGCATACGTAATACTACTATGCAGGGTGACAGTTACAATGGTAACTTTTGTTACATGTTCTTACTTTTTTTTTTTTTTGACAAGGTCTTTTGGTGTAGCCCTGGCTGACCTGGAACTTGCTCTGTAGATCAGGCGGGCCTTGAACTCACAGAGATCTGCCTGCCACTGCCTCCCCAGTGCTGGGATTAAAGGCATGCGTCACCACACCTGGCTTATTTTTTAACAACTTTTTAAAGCATGTCTTGGGGTTCAGAATATAAGTCAGTTGGTAGCATGCTTGCCTGGAATGCACAAAGCCCTGGCTTCAGTCTTGAGTACCACATAAACCAGACATGGCAGCACATGCCTGTAATTCCAGCACTCAGGAAGTGGAGGCAGGAGGATGAGGAGTCAAGGCTATCCTCGACTACATGGTGAAGTTAAAGCTTGCTTGGGATACAGCACACCCTGTCTCAAACAAAACCCTTTGACATCCATGATTCGGGGTGGAATGGGGAGGCCTCGGGTTCTGAACGTCAGTATCAGGGATTAGAAAGGGACTTAGGGTAAGATTTTCCTTTGATGGTACCTGATTAAAAACTAGTCTTGCATTCCAGCTAACTTGGCAGAAATGCAAGGACATGTTAACTACGCAATGACAGTTATAAGACCTGAGACACCAAATGGGTGCTTGGGAATAAGCTGGCGTCCTGGCCTAACTCTGGACTTTATAAGAAAGAATCTACTTCCCTGGGATAACTAAGGACAGAGAGAATGTGCATAAATATGACTTATTATAAAATCAGCTGCCCTCCAAAGGGCATCTAGATCCACCTGCTCACCCAGGCTCCAGAATCTTGTATTTCTTTGAGCCGATTTACTAAATCCTGATAAGGCTGGCCCACAGTTAAGTGTTATCAACTCTGTGTTTCAAAGTACAAATACTTTACCGGCCTCTCAAAAGCACAAATGTTATCTTTTGGCTAAGGTTGGTACTTGGGAATAGAGAGCGCATATAAGAGCAAGTCTTGTGACACGGAGATAATCGCAGGCACTGTTTAATTTGTCCTTTAGTTGAGTGTCGGATCTCGTGCACTGTTGAAGGTGTCGTCAGCTGCGTGCTAGTTAGCACTAGGCATGCCTGTGGGATTTTGCCTTCTGAAGCCTTACCATGGAACAAATAGAAGGGAAGTCACTTGTCCCCATGGCTGCTCTCACAAGTCACACTGTTCCCCTATAAAATGTTGTGACAGATAAGACAACCAACATCTGTTCTCCTTTCTGTCCATGGGGTGGCTTTCTGGAGAGCAATTAGCTTCTCTGAACAGCAGGAGAGTGAGGATTTAAAATGTGGTGTTGAAATAACATGAAAACTAATTTTTATTTGCATGTGTCTAGGACAAGGAAGGGGGCTCTACCTTATGGGGTCCCTCCCCTCCCCCCTGCTTCTTTCTTTCTATGATACTGGAGTTGTGATACAGAGCCTTGCATATGCTGGGCAAGAATACTACCCCTGAGCTATGTTTCTAGCCAGGGCTTTTGATAGATCTCTACAGAAAATAGCCTGAGTGATGGTTCCTAACCCCAAGTGCATGGTCTGTCCATCTTCTGTCCTGGATGTTCAGCTCTCCCTGCCAGTACATTGCAAAGAATCCCAGCCAGCAGCCCACACTCCAGATCAGGCTTTCTTCTCTTTCTCACAGCCCCATCACTGGTCCCATTGGTTCAGAGCTTCTGTTGAGGCTTCTCAGTTGCTAACGGTTCAATGAAGTTCATAGACGTCATCCTGTGCTGCCCTTCTTAGATAGTAACTCAGTCAACTATCACATACATGCCTTACAACATCTCTCAAACATCGTTGCGATAGCTTTGCGAGAGGATGGGGCTATGTGGGGTTCGAACCCTCCAAAGGTCTCATGGAGGCACTTTCTCAAGTCTTCCAAAGCTTGTTCTTCTCTTCCAGCTGCTGACAGTGTGTTTGGGAGCAAAATGCTATAACCTCTGCAAAGTCTCCCTTCCTCCCAGGCACAGACCTTTAGCCCTCTCAAAAGAAAAGGGAGGAGCAGGGCCTGGGGGCACAGGTCTATAATATCAACTCTGCATGAGGCTGAACAAAAAGATTTGAAAGTTCAAGGCCGCCTTGGAAACTTAGTGAGACTCTTTCTCAAAAAAGAAAAAAAAATATTTTTAAGAGAACAGGAGGACTGAGGCTCAGTGGTAGAATGTTTGCCTAGCATACGGAGGCCTCAGGTTCTATTTCAGTACTGCAAAGAAAGGAAAGGACACATTGAACTATTTCACACAGGGACACTGGGTGGCAGCACTACATCTTGACCAGGTTCGGGCCACAGTCAGGCCACCATGGGGCCACAGTGGATTGCTGGCGGTGCTATGAATTTGCAGGCAGACCTTAAAAGTGACTCATACAAGCAAACAATAGAACCTGGCGTTTGGGAGTATTTACCATATGCTGGAGTTGAGTGAACTCCAGCTATTAACTCATGGGTGGACAAAACAATTTTATCTTTATTTTGCAGAGACTGCAAGAGAAAGATATAGTATTGCAGGACGCCCACTAGAGATGACCACTCAGAAGGAAGGATAGTGGAAAGGAAAATTCAAGTTTAAGATCCCACGATGCCATTCACTTATTGTTAGACTGTTTGTCTTTCAGTTTCAACTTCCCAGTCTGCTCAATGAATATGCAGTCAACATCCCACTGGCTGTCAATGAGACAGCGGAGACAAACCTGCTACAGAACATTGGCCGCCGTCCACTTCCATTTTTCTTCATTTGTAAGTTGAGTTGATGTGAAGAATTTTTAAGTTTCCTCCAGTCTTGGAAAAGTAAGACTTCGTATTCTTTACTTTTAGATCCAAGCATGGAGCAATTGTGGCTGAGGGGCTGGCAATGGGACCTGTCTTAGGACAGCTGTGATGGCCTGACTTGAAGAAATACATCATCCCTTTATTGAAAAGTGACATTAGTGTTTGTGACAGTACTTTCTATACTGGAAATGTACTCATAGAACAGCACACATTCCGTCCTCACCCCACATGAGCTGTCTACCCTGAGTTGGCCACTGAGACCGCTTTGCAGGGTCTTTACACAGCATTGACCTAGAGGGAGGTGTCCCTCTGTTCTCAGCTCCTCTATCAGTGGATCAGTTGTTCCCAGCATCTCATTCTCAGAGTCCCTCAATTCCTTCCCTATCAGACAAGAGCCACAGACTTGAAGTTGATGTGCTTTTCCATAAGACGGTTTCTTGCTCCACTTCCCCTCCTGGTCAAAACAAGAAGTTAGAGCAGATCTGCCCCCAACCTTGTGTCTGTATGTGGATTAACACTGGCTGGCATTGGTGATTGTAGACAGAAAGTTTCTGTCCCGCCAGCAACTCCCAAATACCCAGCAGCTGCTTCCCAAATTACCACACAGAGGCTTATATTAATTATAAATGCTTGGCCGGTAGTAGTTCAGGCTTATTACTAACTAGCTCTTACACTTAAATTAATCCATAATTCTCACCTATGTTTAGCCACATAGCTCGGTACCTTTTCTCAGTATATCATTCTCATCTCACTTCCTCTGCATCTGGCTGGTGACTTCTGACTCTGCCCTTCCTCTTCCCAGCATTCTTAGTTTGGTCACCCCACCTTTACTTCCTGCCTGGCTGTGGGATGGTCTGTATGTCAAATGCTCTGATTGGTCAATAAATAAAACACTGATTGGCCAGTGGCCAGGCAGGAAGTATAGGTGGGACTAACAGAGAGGAGAATTGAGAGAACAGGAAGCTGAGTGAGAGAGATACTGCCAGCCGCCACCATGACAAGCAGCATGTGAAGACGCCGGTAAGCCATGAGCCATGTGGCAAGGTATAGATTTATAGAAATGGATTAATTTAAGATATAAGAACAGTTAGCAAGAAGTCTGCCATAGCCATACAGTTTGTAAGCAATATAAGTCTCTGTGTTTACTTGGTTGGGTCTGAACGGCTGTGGGACTGGCGGGTGACAGAGATTTTTTGTCCTGACTGTGGGCCAGGCAGGAAAACTCTAGCTACACCTGGCTGCTGGCCCATCAGTGTTTTATTAAACCAATTTGAGTGACAAATCTTGACAGTGTACAGGAGGATTATTCCACAGCAGGTGATGAAATCAGGCAAGTGATGAACCTAGACACGAACGTCATAGGAAAAATGAAGCAGAAGACATCCAGGTTTGTTACTGTGCTGACTGCTGTGTCCACAATTCTTTCATTACTGTCTCTCAACAATTTACTTCTACAAAAATCCCTGAGAATAAGAAACATCTCAAATGCTTCTGTCCTTGCAGAAGTCTGTGGCATGATTGTGACAGAGAGAGAGAGAAAAAAAATGTCTTTGGTGAAAATATACCCATGGCCCCATTGAGGAAAAGAACTTGCCAAGAGTGTTTGCATCAAAATCACTACGTAATGAGCCCTCTGTCCATAGACTATGTTAGTATCCTGACCCTCCCCTTGGAGGCCTGCCCAGTGTCCTGACATTACATTAAAGCCCCCTTAAGAGGAAAAAGCCCCTCCCCTCCTCTGTCTCTCCCCCCTCTTGCCAGAGGTATCACAAACCTTTCTCTCTCTCTCTCTCTCTCTCTCTCTCTCTCTCTCTCTCTCTCTCTCTCCTCCCTCTAATTTTAAAAAAAACTCACCACATGTGTACATCACTTTCATATGAGTAATTTTCCACCCATGCTGCCATCCTCTGTGTCTGCATGGCATGCCTCACCCACCCAGAGGCACCTCCGTCCAAACCTACCAAAGCCTCTCCGCAGTTTCACGTTAACAGCCGAGGCTGAGTTCCCTTTGGCTTATGTGATAGTTATTCACAAAGACCAGCACATTTGAAAGGCTCTTCACGGCCATTTACACTTCCCAAAATGTCTACTGTGTCCACGCGGATGAGAAGGCCACATCGGTAATAGATTTTCTGCGGTCCTCTGCCCCACCCCAATAGGTTTCTCTGCCGATGCAGTAAGCCAGATCAAGCCAAATTGAAAAAGTGTAACAACAGGTTTGCTTGAGCAAAGCCACTCCCAGGCGGGTTCTCCAATCCCAGAGATCGAGTCCAGAGAAGCTGAAAGCCCGGACTACAGCAGGGAGATTATATAGCCTATGGGCGAGGGGTTTGTACTCAAGTATGGTCAAATGCTGGAATGCTTGGGTGGGGACTTGGGCTGCTGGCAGCAACAGGGAGGAAGTTGCAAGAGTTGCCAGGAATGTGGAACTGGGCTTTTTGGTGCCTTTTCTCTGTTGGAGATTCTCTGAGAGGTCAGGGTTTGGAGAGAGAGAGAGAGAGAGAGAGAGAGAGAGAGAGAGAGAGAGAGAGAGAGAGAGAGAACAGGAATGGAGTTTTCCAGATCATGCAGGGGCTAGCTGGAGGTTCCAACTGAACAATCTGATTTGCTTCTCAAATGCCTTTGTGGCATCAAAGAGGGAGTCCATGGTCTGTGCGGACTTCGGGCCGACCTAAACTGCGTGGAAGACCTTGTGACCTCCGAAGTCCCCTGAAAGTCTGTCCTCAACGCCCTGAAAACCAAAATAATTCAGCTGATCATAACCTGAAGGGGTTTAAGGGGAAAAATATCGCCCCAGGGCATGTGCCTCCTCCTTATACCTTCAGAAGGACTAAGTATAAATACTTGGAACACAGACATGAGCTGTTTTCCTTCATGCTGTGGACGTGTACACAAAAATATGCTCCTCTCCATAACCTCACCATTTGCTTTGTCTCTGCCTATGTAGCACTGACAAGGGGATTTGTTAATTTATTCTTGAGGAGGAGAGGGCCATTGACTTACTTGAGTGGTCAAAGGATACCCACTATCCTGAAGAACACTTCTGCATGATGCTAAACAGGATTCCGGGTACGTGGAATTTGACTTCAGTTCTATATGAAGTCATCAGTGTGTGTGTGTGTGTGTGTGTGTGTGTGTGTGTGTGTGTGTGTGTGTCTTTCTATGTGTTGCTCCTTAAAAATGCCCCCTGATACATTTTGTGTGTTTGACAAGATTTCCAAACTTTCCACACACCCTGTAGATTTTCCTGTATGGCAGATTCAATGGGACCACGCAAAGTAACTTGCACACCTTACATGTCACTCAATATGTCTGCTTGTAGAACATACTTGCTAAATTTCTCCTGACATTACATGTCCCAAATCTTTGCTCCAAAGCCCCAGAACAATTCTGTTGGAGGTTTGTTTGTTTGTTTTGGTTTTTTCTTTTCTTTTAAAGCAAAGATGGTATATTGTTTAGAAACCCAACATCCTAGGTACAGGCTATTTATTCACTGTGAGCCTGGTAGGACTGTCAGCCAAGTGAATGGAAGCTCTCTGTGGTCCAGGCTTATACGAATCTTTAAAGCCTCACCTCTATATAAAAATTTTAAACTTTGTACTAGTTATATGTGGGCAGAAAAGTTCTCAGTATTTTTTTTTCATAAAACATTAGTTCTTGTAGAAAATCTAGGAAGTACAAAAACACAAACAAGAAAGCCAAAAATATACATTGGCCCCATTCATTCGCTTGTTTGTTTGTTTATTTATTTAGTGCTGGAGATTGAATCGAGGCCTGCAAGCTCTAACCACCGAGCTACATCCTCAGGCTTCCTTCAGTTTCTGCCTTGCTGGTTGCAGTTTGGTCACAAGTGATGATATAATCTTGTATCCCGCTGCTTCCACTTAGCCAACCGCCAAGTGACTGTTCCCAGCCTCCTGGAAGCAGGAACCCACTGCTTTTACTTTTATAGCATGAGCAGACCACACCTTACTCTCTCAGTACCGGGCGTCCCTCCTGGTTTGCTTTGCTTTGCAATAGTTGGTATTAGCGTACAGGATAATGAATATCATTATGGCATTTGCATTCACATAGATCATTCTGCTTTATACACACACACACACACACACACACACACACACACACACACAGAGAGAGAGAGAGAGAGAGAGAGAGAGAGAGAGAGAGAGAGAGAGA